>JBBFKN010000092.1:0-210827 GCA_039654755.1 Calcarius lapponicus | reverse complement strand
TGTATGGGGAGGGATTAAAGTGGGATCTGAGGGAAGGATCCAAGAGGAAGGAAGTGTTATAGTTTGCGGTGAGGAACCAATCACCGACAAGTGAGTGCAAATGAAATGTAATTTATTAATTGACAGAGCAAGCGATAATAGGCAAATTCAGCGCTGGGTGAAGCCGAGCCAAGGGCTTGCACCCACCCGGGAGCGCTGGGTGTAGCCGGGAGAGCCACTGCTCCACCAAGGGCTCACACCACCCGGCGGTTCAGCCTCTCTGTTATCTGTCCTTGTTGCGCGTTTTTCCGGTGTCTTCTGTGTCTGCACTGATAGTTGCGAGGGGGTCTTATTCTGCCTTCTGGTGCTCGTTTGGATGAAGGTTTCCGTCCTCTTCCTCAAGATTTTGATGACCCTGCAATAGCCTTTACCATATATAGGCCTGTGGCTGCATATAGTTACATATTGCTTATTAGCTTGTGACATATTGCGGTTTAAGCCTTATGACATTTATTTTGCAATATTTTAGCCTGTGATATTCATCTTGCAACATAGTAGCTTGTTACATTTGTCTTTTGGTTTTTCTATTATTGGCTTCCACCCTTTCCTTTTTCATAGACTTTAACAACTTGATGAACAAACCATGACATTAACTCATTACAATTCCCCCCTTTTCTTTTTAACCATTTTGTTCATCAAATCGTTTCAGCTCACATTGACTCAAGGTGGCCTTCTGCCTTGATTCTGGATCCTCTGTTATAGGTTCATATTCGGTTCTAATCAGAAGCAGATGGGCTGCCTCCAGTCTTCCTTTTACTATTTCAATCATTTTTTTGAATATACAAGGCCCAAAAGTCAGCCCAAGGATTAGTGGAATTACTGGTCCCGCTATTGTGGAGAATAAGGCACACAGGCCTCCTTGCTGCATGAACAAGAGGTCTAACCCTCGTCTGTTCTGCAAGGTGACTTCTGACAATGAGGAGAGGGATTTCTTGAGAAAGGAGATTGATTTCTCTATTCTCTGCAAGTCCTCATCAATGATCATCTGTAGTTGAGAAAGCCCTTGGTGTTGAGTTGCAAGGGCCGAAACACCTGTGGCTGCACTGGTAGCTCCTAGACCAAGGAGCATGGCTATGGTTATGCCTGTTATTATTTCCCTTCTGTGGAGCTGGTTCGGTCCCTCTAAAAGGTGATACACTACTTCTTCTTGGTGATACAGGACTCTTAGAACAATTAAGACTTGGACACAAAAAATCGTTAGAGGTATTGAATTTATCAAGGAGTATGCAGGGGCTTACTCCAGATTGCTGGCAGACCCCACTCCTGATGTAGCCGGAATTGCTCACCTATAGTTCCTATCATTAGGCTTGATAAATTTGGTACAGAAGTTGCCTACCTGCCTTTCTAAAATCACATTACCAAAGCATTTGCCTTGGCCTGTGACCTGACTCAGGGTAATTCCTCTCTGGGGGGTGTCCCGCCTGCACTGGTGTGGATTCTCTGCTGTTGAATAGTTAAAGGCGACATTAAGGGCAATACTCTCATAGAAGGGGGGGCTTTACATCGTAGCATAGCCAGCATGATTTTGTGAGGTTTGGGTTAGATTGGTTCAGTGATAAAAAGGTAGCATTCAATACACTAAGAAACGGATCGTCAAAAGCTGGAGTATTTAAGGACTGGATAGGGAAGTAGAATCTCCTATCCGCGCATTAGGAGCAATATTGTTGCTAGCCGTGATTTCCTTATTGGGCCCTCTTGCTGTAAGAATTGGATTGGGTCCAATTAGTTGGGATACTGACGGTAGAAACTGGATAATTTGTATGTTCACCCAAATACCGTGAAAGGCGCGAACAAATACTGACTATACCTTACCCATGGCCCAACTCTTATGGGTTGGTTGTAGAATTGTCATATTGTAACCTGTGCAAGTATGTCTCTTTCCATCTTGGGGCGTATATATCATCCCGTTATTCTCAAATTTTGGTTCACGACAACCATAGGGAGCATACTTGACCTTCAGGAACTTATCGGGTTGCTGTGGTTGCCATCTATCACTTGTCACGATAGTTTCACAACCCCAATATCTGCAGCATCTATACCCTGGATAGATACAATAGCTTTTATCTGGGTTGGGAGCAGGACACCAATATGTCTGGTACTGCGGCCCTTCTCCAAACTTGGGGAATCCTAGTTGTCGAGGAAAGATATCCCTTATCATAAATGAGAAAGATGGAGCGTCTGATGTGACGGTTTCCTTAATAACAAGTTCGTCTGAGATGTGATGTAACATCCACCTGAATGTCTGGTTAGAGTAATGCTCTGCATCGGTCTGCCCTCTGCCGACTAACCCCAAGAGCAAGATCACACAGAGGTACCGTTGCCGCTTGGATCTCATTGTTGTGGGATTCTTGAGAGCCGTCAGTCTGCTCGATGATTTGTTGCTTTCTTCAGAAACTGGAGTATACAGGTTGCGAGGGCCTTCCAGGATCTAGTTCTGCAAATAAACCTCACAATTTCCATTAGTTCCACCCTGAAGGTCTGCTTTGATAGGTTTAAGGGGGCCTCACTTAACTCTGCCGTCCTTTAAGAAATGTTCCATCTACTTGAATTAGTTTCCATGTGAATGGCTGATGTCCCCCTATATTTCCAATGACTTATCTCAACGCTCACATCAGTATCAAACAGATTTGCCAAAAAGGGTGGGGTCCTACCTTAAAGATTCCACATATTCTTTGAATTTCCCTGGGGAGCTGCCCTTTGGATACCCTGGAGTATGCTATTTTTTCCAGGGAACTTGGGATTCGAGAGGCAGTTGCTGGGACATTTTAAGTGCATCCCACTCTGGGTCGCAGGTCCCTTTGCTTTTTCCTCTCTGCCTCTCCCGTCGATCCGGTTGCATCGGAACACGGGGTGGATGATCTTCTCAGCAGCAGAGGTAGTTGCTCAGGGATTCTTCCTGTTCCTGCCTTACTCGATTCGGTTCTCAATTCTTATCCTTTACCAAAGGAGAGCTGCAGCCGATACCAGGCAGCCGTCTCCGGCAGTATCCTTTTATGATTTGGGCTACAAAGGGAGTGGGTTCATTGGTATGAGAACAATATGTCTCTGGATTTATACCCTTAGTAAAGATTCCCCCCACTCTTGAGATTCATATCTTGGCCATTCTCCCAAAAGCTCCCCTATTCTTAGAATGGTTTGTTTTAATTCTCTTTTAATTTTATAACCTCCTTACAGATGCCAACCAGACGTCTTCCCCGGTGGCAATGGACCCAGCACCGTTCTTGGCAAATCCTACAAACAAAGCATCCAAAGGGATAACACCCACACCCTTTAACCCCACAATATACAGTGTAATCTTTGTTTAGTGCATATTGGCACCCATAACTTTCATCTTTATGACTCGTTTAGACAGTCAATCTGTCTGAGTTCATTAGTCTCTTTTAAGTTTGACCTTTAGGTTCCCAGGCTGGCTTGTCACCTTCCATGCACGTTCAGGCTCAACTGGTCCTTTCCCTCGACTGGCGTGTGTCCATCCTTTTTCAGCTGTTGGTATGGCCGTTTCTGTGGCAAGCAATACAACACATGGGCCCTCCCAACGAGGTGTTAGAGATGCTTTTTCCAGGTCTGAATCAAAACCTTATCCCTGGGTTTGATTTGGTGGATGGCAATATCTAAGGGGGGGGTCTCTGTATCAGTAATTTTTTTTTTCTATCACGGAGCTCCCTTCGCCTATGCATCAACTGAGTCAGGTATTGATTCTAGCTCCTCTTCCTCCAGGTCAGGGCAAGTTTTGGTTTGTTCCTTAATGTTTAATAAACAGTCATGAGTGAGTTTTCCCTCAGGTTCTCCATAAAGGAACTGGGCTGGGTTCTGAAGGGATGTAATACTTAGTTGTAATTTTGGGGAAGCTATTAATATTAGTGTGTTCAATTGTTCCTTATCTTCCTTAGACTACTTAACCAGCCTTTCTTTTGTGACCTTATCACACAGGAATTTGGTTTTCCTACTAAAGTTTTCAATCACTGCCTGCAATATCCAAAGAGCCCCAACAGTTGTCTAACTTGCCTTTTACTCCTTGGGGCTAGAAGGGAGAGTATACCTTGGACCTTATCAGGATCCAACTTTTTGGTTCCCTCAGTCAGCCTGTGTCCCAAATATTTTACCCCTTTTTCTATAAACTGCAATTTAGATTTAGAAACTTTTAGCCCTTTAAGACTGAGAAAATTTAGCAACTTTATACTTTCCCTTCTAACTGGTTCTTCCTCTTTTCCCACTATCAGCAAATCATCCACATATTGAATTAAGGTGTTTCCTTCCTCGAGGCGATATTCCTGCAAGATGTGTTCTAACGCTTGGCCGAACAGATGAGGGGATTCTGTAAATCTCTGGGGCAACACCGTCTATCAGAGCTGTTGCCTGCAGTGTGTGTCAGGGTCTTCCCATTGGAACGCAAAATAATCTCGTGATGTTTCCTTAAGTGGGCAAGCCCAGCATGCGTCCTTAAGATCTATCACAGTGTAGCACTTGTCTTCAGGTCCCAGTTTACTGAGTAAAATGTGTGGATTAGCTACCACGGGGAACCTCTCGACCGTTCTTTTATTAATTTCCCTTCAGTCATGTACTAGCCTATAACTGCCATCTGATTTCTTAATAGGTAATACAGGAGTATTAAAGGGTGACATACAAGGTTTGAGCAAACCCTGTCACAAACATCGGACAAAGGATATTGTTTACCCTGATGGGAATTTTGGGGTTCCTAATTATCACTTCAAAACTGATTATACGCAATTTTAATAAGCTAAAAGAGTAATATATATGCAGATTTCAGTAGCGTTAATTGCCCGGTAAGCTTATTTTCTATTCTCGAACAATTGATATATGTTTTGAACAGGACTGGGCCCTCCAATAAATACTTCCAATTGCTTTCTCCAATAAGAATTTCTCCAATGTTCATGATAACATTCTGCACATAAATCATAAAACAGGCATCTAGCATAAATCCATTTCAGTGCTTTACATCTACCACATTCAAGCAAAACCCAAGGGATACAAAAGGTACATTTAGTACATCTTAAACATTTAAATGTTTGAAATTTTTGTGAAAAGTAGACTGATTGTATATCTTGAAAAGTTACTGCTTTAAACTCTAAGAACAGTATTTCTATACACCATTGTAGGATTGGATCTTCCAGGAGGTTCCAGTGAAACTCCTCCTTCTCACACGCCTCTGGACACAAGTCGATATCAAGTTGGGCAGGAGGCCACATCGGCAGCTCCATTTATCTGTACAATCGTTTTCTTTAAAATTGTCAAAATACAATTTCTTAATGTTCAAAGTCCATGCAGTAACTGAAAGGGCAGTATAGTAGATATGCCAAGCCAAATTGGCCTTAATTTGTCTCAACACATCTACCACGCTGGTTTCTCCTTTGCAGTCCTTGCCAGGAAGAACAAAAATCTTCTTGATCTAGATGAGGAGAGTCCTGATAGTAATGTTTCCTGGGGTTGATTATTTGTCATTAGTGGTCTCTTAACCTCAGTAGAGACCCTTTGTGGTTTATTGTTGACAAGAGTCACATCTATTGCGGTTGCAAGGTCCAAACTGAGCCACTTGCCTTGGTTGCTGACTGGAGTTGGCTGGCTGGTTGCAGACAGGACCGGAAACTTGCGGTTGGGCCTGCGCCAATTCTTTCCCTAACTCCGTTATTGCCCCTATCATTTTTGTTAACATAATTTCCCCAATGTGATTTAACATTTGTTTGGTTGGTTCGCTATGGAGGCCAAATTCATTGACGGTACTCCGCAGTTGAGTCAATACTTTCAGATCAACTGGAGCATTTGTGGCATTGACATTTCCCTGGTTTTTAGCTGTACACACCACAAGGAAGGCTTGTATCCCACTCATAGTATTCAGGAAGTCATAATCTATTATCTCCCTCGAAATCGCTCACCAATTTTCCCATGAAATTCTATTCTCAGACCCTCTAGCTACATTCTGCATCTTTTCCTTTTTTCCAGAATTCCCTTAATGATCAAACCCTCCATCTACATTCTCAAACTCTCTATCTACATTCTGCATCCTTTCCTTTTTCCTTCCTCTTTCTTTTGCTTCACCACATTTCAGGAGGGAGGGGAAGCCATGGGGTCGGGTGAGGTAGGCCAGGGCCTTGGACAGAGAGGGGAGGTGAAGGCCCCTGCAGGATGGAAGGGTGGAGGAGCACTGAGAGGCAGCAGGCAGCCCCCGGCCCCTGAGACAGAGAGAGCCTGTGCCTGTGCTTGTGCCACCTAGAAATTTGATCTCATGTGCTGGCAGCGCGGCTGAAGGAGAAGGGGGCGTGCAGCAAGGGTGTGGTGAGAAGGTGCCCGGCAGGGCCAGCGTGGGAGTCCTGGGCAGGCAGAGCCTGAGATTTTAACTCTTTTCTTGGATGATCAAACCTTACAAATACTGATCCTTCTGGATCTGAATGACAAGAGAGACTGAGATGAAATAGAAGGAAATGGACAAGTGTGATGAAAGTCCGTGCAAGTGAAAGATATCAGAAGAGTTGAGAAAAATCCTAGGTGGGAGGAGATGATGGAACGGCCTTTGGCTGGACTTCTCTTGTATAGCCATGGACAGAACCATTTTTCCTGTGACACAGAGACTGCATTTAGGGGGAGGCAAAGGCTTGGAGCCAAGAGAGTGTGGTGTTATGTGAAGGAGTGCGTTAACAGAGATGACGGGTGAGGAGGGTGGTGGTGCCCTCCGTCTTCAGGGAAGAAGAAGATCTCTGTTCTCAAGACCCGTCGGCCCCAGGGGGTGAATTTGGGGGTGACAGGTGTCCCAAAAGTGAGAGACTCTGCTTTTTTTGGAACTGGGCAAAGCATCCTTAAAAAGGGAAGCCTAGAAGCAGCTCTGGTCCATGTGCAGTGGTGAGAGCACTGGGCATGGAAGGAAGATGTCACCATGACAAATGATCTCTGGGCGGTGCCACGTGTGACATGGAAACACACGAGGTCTCAACTGTGTTTCCAGGGGAAGCCTATGGCACAAGAGGGACTCCTCTCTTGATGAACTGAGAATTGATTATCTAAAGGGTGGTGATGGATCTGAGGGGTGGTAACTGAATTGAGAATCCAAGGTTTTGTCTTACTGTGATGTATTGGGAATTTGGCTGGGGGAGGAGGAATGTTTGGAAGGTTTTCATCCTGAGTTCTGTCTGTTTCTTTTATATATTGCAAGTTAATAAAGTCTTTTTTTCCCTTCTATTGCTAAGCTGGACCCTGCTTTGCTCTATTCCTGGTCCCATCTCACAGCAGACACCAGGGAGAATGTATTTTCACGGGGGCACTGGCATTGCGCCAGCATCAAACTGTGACACCTTTGCAGCAGATGACTGGCCCGTCTACAACTCAGAGCTCCTCCGCACCACAGGTAAGAGACCCAGCCTGGCAGATACTTGGGACAGGTGGACAAAAATGCTGCCCAATGCTCCAGAGGAACCCCAAGAACTGGACCTGGTGGGGTCCTCCAAGGCCACACACTGTGTCAAATTTTACATTAGACCTCTGAAAAACAATTGGCCAGAAACTGACCGGACAAAAAACACACACCAAAAAGACAAATCAGCAATTAACAAAGCCTAGAACTATCCCTATGGATAACTATCAACTCTATTGAAAAGCGGTAAATGCAATGCTTTATTACCTATCAAATCTTAACATGGTCTGATTTCTTTAACAAGAATGCTAACAAATTTGCCATATAAAATGATGGCAGATACAGTCACAAAAAGCTGTTGGGTTGTTCAGCAATATGCTAAATTGCACATTATTCTATTTATTTTCCAGTAACCCTGCACTTTAAAAAGTCCTACTGAATTTCTGTGTCCATGGAATTTGCAGTTACCATGGGCTTTTCTCATAACTGATTTACTTATAATTCTAATCTGCTTGTTACAACTTGAATCCCTCCAGTACACCATCATGCTGTTATTTCACTTATGGCTTATTCACCTTTAAGTAGTCTTTTTGTGCTAATAACCTTGGACAAAATTACATCATGCCATATCTATAACTTTTAAGGATGTTCATTTTAATTCTGTTAAATTAAAGCCCAGTATTGTAATGCTCAGTTACCTTCTGTTAAATTAAATAAGGCAAAGGTTGATTTGGTTAATTTTGGTAGATTTTATTTCTGTTAAGTTTCAGTATTACTAAGTTTGAACAATGTTCTATTCCAGTTTTTATGGATCCAGTTATGTTTGGTATTAATAGGAATTAACTTTGAGTTCTCTTGAGTGCGATTTTTTTTCTGCCAAGGTGATAATGAAATTATGTTTATTAATTTGAAATCCTTTTAGGGCTGAGTTTAGGTTCCTCTTGTTAAGCTCTAGCGCTGTCCAAATAAATTTCTGTCAGGTTTGAGTGTTATTTAATCTGAGGTATCATAAATTTTACTAGTGAGCTGTTCAGTGTTTTCCTTTGATGCATTTATTCTGTCATAAGTACATAAATCTTTGTAGTACTGTTTTTATAGCCAGCTTTTCATATGCCTTACCATCTTTTGGTGTAATTATCTACAAGACACTTGTGTCATTTCAGGATCCTCCTGTTGTTCTCTGGCTGCTTATGTATCTCTCAGACCAGACTACCCCTCTAGCAGGGCTCACACTGTGGCTCTATGGTTTGACCCAGTGCCGTCCCATCATTTTAAAGTATTTTCAGAGTTCCAAGAAATGATATCTCAGCATTGTGGGAAGCCTCCTCTAAACTGATGGTATTTTGACATCTACTCTCAGTAATCAGATGCAGCCCCAATTATTATTACAGAACCACTCCAACAGTTTGCTGGGTTTAAAGCATCTCTATGCTGAGGAAATTCTGGAGGAGACAGCTATTGGATGGTTCATTAGTCTGTCACCCCTAGACCTTTACTGCTCAGTGCTATTCCCAAGAGCCTTGTTTTAAATTACGTTTAAGGAATTCTCTCCCACTTAGAGCTTGGGTGGTGGCCAGGCCTTAGCTCTACCTGGATGGGAATTTGCCAACAGACCCAGATGTTTTCTGCCTCAACGCTGGATTTGAGTTGCTTTGACTTGGCAATTTGACCCTCTAGACATGACAGTTGAACTATTTTTAAAGGGAGCTTGGGAATTATTATCTGGAAATAATGATCCAAGTCTCCACTGAATCGAGGTTTGTCAGCTGTTTGCAGACTCTGGGATGATGGTACATTATTGCAGAGATTGCTATTTACCTAATTCCACCTATGTTGTTAGCTTTGTCTGCTATTTGAAATATTCCTGATTGTTGTATCCAAATTATTCCAAACTGATGTAAGTTTCTTGTCCACTACATGTATTATTTTGCTATGATGTTTCGTCATACTCATAACAAAAGACATGCATCTCATTCTTAAAAAACAAAAAAGAAGAGGAATGAACGCCTTAAGAACATTCAAGCAATGCAATGTGTACATTAGAAATTTGGACAATTAATAATTTTGAATAATGCAAGATTTACATGAGAAACTTGGAAAAAAAGATCATCACATCTAAATCCCAACTGGGTGTAGCACAGTGAAGCCCAATTGATTCATTACCTTCAGGAGAAGATGTGCCTGTGTTTTATCATCAGCAGCTCAAAGCAGTCACCTGTTCATTCCATCAGATACTGATCAGCTCTGAAAAAATGAGGCCCAGAGCAAAGAGAAATAACCTCATCACCTTGCAGCCTTTGTGGCCAGAGCAGGAGCAGGAGGAGCACTGCCCAGACACGGCTGTGTCTGGAAACTGACAGAAGCAATTTGCCAACAAAAGCCTCATGGCATCCTCATGGTACAGAGCTCCTATGAACCTTCTCCAGTTATTCCCTGTTCCAGCTCCCAGGAGGACATTCAGGGATGCCAAAGATCAACATTTCCAGCTCACAGACTTTCTCATACTTCTCAACTCATTGGAAACAATGGTCATTTCTTTCCATTTCCCTAAGAGACATTGGACATTCTTCTTTTGTTTTCTCATGCTGCAAAACCCTGTGTCAATGACTTGATAGAATGTGGTAAGTTTTGTTGATTGTAATTGGTCTTTTATCTATCTTCTCCCATATCTAACAGATAACCAGTGATAACCTTGATGAGATAATACCCTCACAAGAGTGAGCTGTTCCAACATCAGAACACAGGAGCCTTTTTTAAATTAACGAAAAGGGGGAGATGTCATAGACAGGTAGAATAATGATAAAAGAAAGGCCTTTTGAAATCAGGCCTTGTTCTGCCATATTAATAGCTGGCCTGTCATCCCTTCTGAGTGCAGCTAAGCAGTTACAAGTTCCCCTGTGAAGCTATATTGAGAATGGGACTTTGTGACCAATCTATTCTGAGGGTGAAAAACAAATGTACCTGCAACAACAAGGGATTTGTCCCATGAGAATCAGTGAAGAGGTAAACAATACAATACAATACAATACAGAGATTTGATGCACAGGTAAAATCTATTTTATTAACCAATAACAGAATAACTGGCAAGAAATCTACAAACTAACTAAAGTTGCACATGAGGTCTTTCATATGACGTAAAATGAGTTGTATGAATAAAGAGTAAAGAATTCTTCTCCATCTCAGCTGGGTCTTTGTGAACAATCTATTCTGGGATTTCAGTTCCCCCCTTCTTGAGGGCTTTGGGGTCCCTCTTCTTTAGGGCTTTGGGTTCCCCCTTCTTTGGGGCTTTGGGTTCCCCCTTCTTTGGGGCTTTGGGTTCTCCCTTCTTTGGGGCTTTGGGTTCCTTCTTCTCTGGGATTTTGGTGTCCTTCCTCTCTGGGGCTTTGGTTTCCTTCCTCTCTGGCGCTTTGCTTTTCTTCCTTTCTGATGCTCTGCTTTCCTTCTTCTCTGGGGATTTTGGTTTCCTTCCTCTCTGATGCTTTGGTGTCCTTCTTCTCTGAGGCCTTTGTTTCTTTCTTCTCTGGGATTTTGGTTTCCTTTTTTGGGATTTTTGCTTCCTTCTTCTCTGGGGTCTTGCTTTTCCCCTTCTCTAGTTTTAGAGGTTGCTTCCCAACAGAGACACTCTTTTTTTCCTTCTTCTGCCTCTCTTCCTCCTCTAAGGCTTTTGCCTCCTCCTCAAGTTTTGAGGCGGCTGCTTCAGCTCCCTTCTGCAGACAAAATAGAAAACATGGCTGAGAGTCCCACCAGAAACTTGGGCTCCCTAGTCCTGGCTGGCCCTGCACTTCATTCCTTGATCCTGAGGCCATTTCTGTGAATTCTCCTCAACCCACAGAGGCTGGGAACATCCCAAGTGAGGGCACTGGTGGAAGGGGACCTCCAGGACCAGCCAAACCTCAGCTTTGCCATCAGAAGCTCTTGACTGTGCAAGCTCCCTCTGAAGGCACAGCCAGACCCCTCCAGCCCCTGCCAAAGGCTGATCCAGCAGCTCTCTGTGCTGGTGCCTGAAAACGCCCTTTGTCTCTTGGCTTCCCAGTGTAAAGCAGAGCACAGATTGCTGACAGCTGCTCATCTCTCCTACAGTTCTTACTCAGCTCATTCAGCCCCCTTCTCCCTGGGCATGGCTGAAGCATGATTTTAAAGAGTTCAGATTTCAGCTGTGGGTTAGAAGCAATTCCCATGGATCAGGATGTAAGTTAGACAGGCAGACCATAGGTTAATGATTATGAGATGCTTAAGCTGGAGCTAATTGTTTTATTGTTTACCATCAGGAGCTTCTTTCTAGAAGGAAGTGGAGGAAGTGAACTGTTTTAAGAACATCTTGAAACCAGTAGAAGAATGGTTAGCACCTGGGCTTGATGTCAATCAATCACTGAGCAGGGGACCTTGGATCATGCCAGGGGGTCACAGAGACCTGATGAAGACATTCCTGACTTCATCCCTTAAGACCACTGACCCAATTCCAGACCACTGACCCAATTCAAGGGAAGAATTGCACAGGTGTGAAGGACCAATGACGTCATTTGAATACAGAGCAGGGATGGGAGGTGCTGGGGCTGTGCAGATGTATTGTATGTAAGATCTTGGGCAATAAAGAGAGGGCAAAGCACCTTGGACAGCGCGGTCACGCCTTTTAGGGACGGCTCTGGTCCGCCCGCCGGTGTTAATAAACATACCACTGTCTAACTTTAATTAGTTAGAGAGTCTCTGTCCCTGATCTTCGGTTTTAACGACTCCTAGCCTGCTCCTTCATGAGAACAATCCTATCAGTCAGAAAGCAAAGGCTGCAGGAACTCCTCTCCTGCAAGACAGGCTCTTGTCAGCCAGCTGAGGGTTTGCAGGAGTTGGTGCTGGCACCCGAAAAACAAGCCATTGTCTATGCTGGGAGGAAGAGACAGCCACTTTGCAAAGTCTCCCTTGGTCAGACAGCTCCAGGGCCAGCAGTGCAACAGCAGCTCTGGGTGAAAGCAGAGCCCTGCAAACAGGGAGTCTGCCTGCCTTGGGAAGAGGCTCCATGGAGATCAGGACTCATCCCAGCTGGCTCTGGGAAGGAAGCTGGAGGTGTTTCCAGGATGATGCAGAGAAAAGCCTCATCTTACACTGGGAAGGAAACAAGGCAAAAAATCCCACACTCAGCACAGGCCTGTAGGATCTGAGTCAGCTTCTCCAAGGAAAACTCTCCTGTTTCTCCCTCCCCCTCAGCCCATGTCCAGCCACTGGCCCTGCTGCCCAGCCACTGTCAGGGCACAGCACAGCAGGGCAGCAAAAAGGGAGCTCAGCAGGAGCAGGACTTGGTGCTGTATTGGATTATGATTCCAATATTACCGGATGGAAAGTGCCTGGACTCTTCTGTCCCTCGCTGCTTGGCCTGAGACAGCAGCTGTGGTGGTTCTCACCACAGAGATATCTCTGGCTGGCTGGATGCAGCGGCTGGGCCACCCAGGCTTGTAGGAACTCAGTTTACCTCTGGGAGAAAGTCCTTAGGCGAGGTGAAGAGGAAAAGGAGCGGGTGCAACGAAGCTTAAGATCCAGATTTTATTCCAAGGTCACGGACATCTGAATACCAGGACTCTGCTCCATTGAACCAATAACCACGTGCTCGCAGTCGGTTTTAAGGCCCGGGCAAGGGGAGGGAAGGGAAAGGTGAGCCACCAACCAGGTGGGAGGGGCAGGGTCTCAGGGGAAGAGTGACACCCAGGACAGGCCAATGACCTTGACACTGAGGGGCATCTTTTGAACTTCTGCCAACCAGGCAGTGTAACTGCTGGAATGTTAGCTTTGACTGACAGCACTTAGCAGGAGACAAAGGGGAAGGGGAGGAGGAAGGTATTGCCACACCTGGGAGGGGCTGGGATGGCTGGGAGGAAGTTGCTTCACACTGCAACATCTCCCCCTAGTTTTGTTTAAAAAGAAGAGGACTGGGATTGTGGTGCAGAATGCTTGCCAAACCATGGTTGGTAAATCAGTTCCTCCTCTACAGGAGGGTCAGTGATTTCTACTGAGGGTTCCATGTCATCTAATAGAGCACTAAGGGCTTCTAAATGGTAAACTTCAGGGGGGGGGAGATGAGCTGGAAATCAACTTGAGAACCATGCGTTTGATTAATCCAAAAACAATGCTAACAACTACAATGACAATAACTAGAATGACTAATACTAAAATTACAGTTTTCAGAATAGATCCCAACCAGCCCGAGAGTCCCCAGCCTTTGAACAGTCCGCTCAGCCAGTCGTCAGTTTCTCTCTTGATGTCGTTTACCAAGGTTTTCATCTTGTCGATTGTGGCATGGACGTTCTCTGCCTTTGATGACAAGTTGAGGCAACAGAGACCTTCAAATTCCTCACAGCGATGGTTGTGCAGCAGGAGCAGATAGTCTATGGCTGCCCTATTCTGAATGTTGGCTTGCCTGGTAATTTCCTCATCTGATAGGAGGTCACTCAGGGCAGTAGAAGTAAGGTTTGCCTGTTTTGCAACCCAACATTCCAATCGGCCTAATTCTCCCATGCTTTTAGCTGCAGAGACCCACGGCAGAAGGACTGTAATTGCAGTGGCCTTAAGTCTGGACCAGTGAACAATTTCTGAATTACAGTCAGGGTCTAATTGTCTTAGGTCTCTTTTTCGGATAGCCAATGAACGTGTGTTGTTTTTTGTTTGCCAATGTATCAAGTTTGTACGATTTGGGGTTAACAGGCTCAGTTTGCCAAAGGTACATGGACCTCCGAGCAGACGAGGAGGGAGACCTGCCCATGCTCTGTCTCCACATATTAAAAACACACCTCTTGGGAGTTCACGAGGCTTATAATCACCACCTGACGAGTGCATGACTAGGACTGAATTTTCACACCAGTTTTTGTCAGTGTAGGTTGGGTTGCTAGGGTCAGGATAGGTGTTTCGTTTAGTTTCCTGATATGGTAACAGAGAATTGAACTTAAAGTGAATGCAAAAGGTTGCATTCATGGAGCCTAAGAGATGGAACTCTTGTGGCTCCCTTTTTGGCACTGGTAACTTTCTCGCCCACTCCTGCCAAAACAGTAAAGGATTATCAGCAGGATAGCGGCCGGGAGAAGGTGCGAGTAAGTTAACTTCATTTAAAGCACTCCACATTTCACTTGGGAACTCTGAGGATTTAAAGGGAATTCCCACCAGGCAAGTTGACAGGGGGTCAGAGGCTGTCGCTGTGGAAAGGCAAATGTGATCTTGTCCCAGGGCTCTGGCCAAGGTGGTCCATACGTTCGCTTTGGGCTGAGGGACTATCCAGGAGACCGCTGGAGAAATGATCGCAAGTAGGATGAGCAGGCTCGGTCTCATGGCGTCTCGAGACTGCACACAAACAGCGGGATCTAAACCGGTAAAAGGAAACTTAAGACAAACATATATTACAAACTGTTCCAGATAGGAGGCTTAATTGGAATTTCCTCCAGGGAACGCACACGGCGTTTCCTTCTCCAGGCAGCGTTAGCAACCTGGGGCACTTCTGTAGATTTCTCTGAGAGCTTGGGAACGTAAGGCTTTACCCATTTGGAAGGAACCCACTTTAAACCAGAAGGGGTGGACACACAGGCGTATCCACGTCCCCAAGTAACCAATTTGTAAGGTCCCACCGTTTTCCAAGTCTCAGGGTCCTTAACTAAAACCGGAGGCTTTTCTTTCATCAACACATGGCTGCTCCCCCCAAAGTGGCATAGGATGGGCGGGTTCAAGCTGCCAAAGGAACAATTCAGAAAATTTATTGTGAACAGCGCCCTGGACAACCGGATGTGGGGAGGTTCCACCTTCAGAACCTGTTGTTGCTGGTCCAGGACTCTTTTAATGTCACGGTGAGTCCTTTCAACAATGGCTTGACCTGTAGGGGAGTAGGGGATGCCAGTTTTGTGCTCTACTCCCCATTGCTGCAGGAAGCTCCCGAATTCCTTGGATTTATATGCAGGCCCATTATCAGTTTTCAACTCCTTGGGGATGCCCATGAAAGAGAAAGCCTGTAAGTGGTGCTTAGTTGCATCGATAGATGATTCTCCTGTGTGGGCAGAAGCATAGACCGCTCCAGAAAAGGTATCTACACTAACATGAACATATTTCTGCCGTCCAAATGACTGTATGTGAGTAACATCTGTTTGCCACAGTTCACAACTGTTCAACCCCCTTGGGTTTGCTCCCGTGCTCACTGTAGGGAGTGCATGATGTTGGCAATTTGGGCACGTGTCCACAATCGCTTTGGCCTGTTCTCGAGTAAGGTGAAACTGACGAACCAGGCCAGGTGCATTTTGGTGGAAAAGCTGGTGGCTGATCTTTGCCTGTTCAAAAACGTTTGGGAGGGTGGCCATCACTGCAGGTGCGGCGAGAGCATCTGCTCTTCTGTTGCCTTCAGCAATAAACCCTGGCAAGTTGGTGTGTGACCTGACATGCATCACATAAAATGGTTGCTCTCGGTGGGTAACTAACTTTACAAGTTTTGAGAGCAATTCGAAAAGTGTGATGTTAGACACTTCTTGCAGTACTGCTTGATCTGCTCTGGATACTACTCCTGCCACATATGCAGAGTCTGTAATCAAATTGAATGGTTCTGAGAACCTTTCAAAAGCCCTAACAACTGCAGCCAATTCAGCAACCTGAGGTGAACCTTCCACCTCAGTAATGTCTGTCTCCCATTGCTGGGTTTGAGGATCCTTCCAAGTCATAACAGACTTGTGGGACCTCCCAGACGCATCTGTAAAGACAGTTAGAGCCTTTTTAAAAGGTCTCCTACTCTGAGCACTTCCCAATTTTAGAGTAAATTGAACATCCTGTTCGAACATTTCATGTGCAGGCTGTTCTACAGAAATTTGTCCCGAGTAGGAATCCAGAGCAAACTGCAGTACTTCATTTTCTTGAAGCAATTGTTCCAGTATTTTCATAGTATTTGGACCAGATGTTAACTCAATTGGAATGTGGATGCACTTAAAGTCAGTTCCTGCTAACTCTCTGATTCGGGTTCTTGCTTTCCGGATCAGTTCTGCTATTAGCTCCTGAGGCTTTGTCATTCTCTTGGACCTTTTGTGACTGAGGAAAACCCATTCTATTATCAAGAGAGGGTCCCTCTTGTCCTGGCCCTTTTTTGGTGTGTCTTTTGCCTTAGGTGTTTGTTTTTTCTCCCACTGGAAAATGATTCCATGGAGGTGTGGCAACTTACCTAGGATGATAAATTTGAATGGCAGGTCAAGCCGACATCGGTGGACCTGTCTTGTGGACATTGCAATCTGAACCTTTTCTAGAGCTTTCCGTGCCTCTGGGGTCATGGACCTAGGAGCACCCAGGTCCTCTCCCCCTTTCAATAAATTGAAAAGAGGGGCAAGGTCTTCATTAGTCAGACCGAGCCATGGCCTTACCCAATTCAAAGACCCACACAACTTGTGGACATCCGCAAGGGTCTTAATCCTTGGATTGATTTCTAGTTTTTGAGGAACAATGGTCCTGTTTCCAATTTCTAAGCCTAAATATTTCCAAGGTGGCATCTTTTGAATTTTCTTCTCCTGGAGCTCGAACCCTGCAGCAATCAATGCATCGATCGTTAGGTCAAGCGCATGTGTGAGTAAATCATCATTGGGGGCACACACCAGGATGTGATCTATGTAATGATAGATGATGGCCTTTTCTGCGGCTGCACGCACTGGGGACAGCAGGGAAGAGACATACCACTGGCAGATAGCTGGGGAAACCTTCAGGCCCTGAGGAAGCACTGTCCAGTGGTACCTTTTCATAGGGGCTTCCATATTGATGGTAGGGACAGAGAAAGCAAAGCGTGGAGCATCATCAGGATGCAATGGAATATGAAAAAACCAATCTTTGATATCAATAACAGCCAATTTCCAATCCTGGGGGAGCATTGTTGGGGATGGCATACCAGGTTGGGGAGAGCACATATCTTCAATGACATTATTAATTTGTCGGAGGTCGTGGAGGAGCCGCCATCTCTTTTTATCAGCTTTCTGGATGACAAACACTGGAGAGTTCCACGGGGACATGGTCTCCACAATATGACCTTTTTTCAGTTGCTCCTCTACTAGCTCCTCGAGCGCCTTTATTTTTTGTTTACTGAGCGGCCATTGTTTAACCTCAACTGGTTTGTCTGTTTTCCATTTCAGTTTTTGGGTGGGGCGCTGTTGTTGTTCAATGGCCGCTACACAAAAATGCTGTGGGGAGTCTGGAATATTAATTGTGACACCCCACTGGGCCATTAAATCTCTCCCTAACAAAGGCTCCGAATAATCTAGAACGAATGGACGGATATTCGCCAATTGTCCGTTTGGTCCCTCAATTTGGATGATGCTTTTGGATTGTCTTGCCAATTGCAGGCCTCCTACACCTTGAAGGTGACCGGCAACATCTTGCAAAGGCCAATGTGCTGGCCACTGTTGTACTGGAATCACTGTGCAGTCTGCACCCGTGTCTACAAGCATTTCAATGCGTTTTGATTCCCCACCCCCACTGACATTGCACCAGACTTTGGGTTTGTCCTTCCCAATAACTTGGACTCGGGCGACTGTGGGCCCTTGTTTTTCAGAACTTTCAGGTAAAGACGGCACAGGGATAGCTTGAGCAACAATTTGACCCTTGGGAAGAAACATGGGTGGGTGGAAACAGTGCAGCCCGAGAACAAATTGCTCAGGATCTGATGTTGTCATTCCTGGAGCAATTTCGATCTCTTGTGGTGTGTGTTTGGTGTCCCCAATGACGATATACTTACAACGAATTCGGTGCCAAGTACCCTTCTGTTTGGGGTTCACGGAGACAAAATGCCAGTCAGTATCTTTCAGGTGAAGTGATTCTGTCAGCTGCAATCTGTAAGGCTCATTGACAGAAGACGTGGTTAACATAGGTACACCTAAATCATAACAAAGGTTATTTTGTTTAACTTTCAACAGTGGACCAGCAGACGTGGTCTTAGAAGCATCTGGTTCACTTACAGAAATATTAACATTAACGCACACTTGGTTTATTTTGCTACACTTATTCTCTTGGCCTGCTCTTTTTGTATCTGCACGCCTGGCAGGCCGCTGGCGCTCCCGCTTCAGTTTTTTTGTTGCTGTTGACCCCCAGGGAGTGCTTGTAGTTCTTCCCCCTTGCCATTTCTAAATTCATCAAATTGCTTTTTCAGTGGGCACCGGGTGCTCCAGTGCCCAAGGTTGTTGCAAAGCAGGCATGGCTTAGTGGGGTCAACCATTGGTGGTCCTCGCTGCTGCCCAGGGTACTGCTGTGCCAAGGGAACGGGCACAGGGCTGGCAACGGCAACACGCTGAGGGAATCTTGGCAGCAGCCTTGGTCTGGTGTCTTCAGCAACACCCATCAGAGGCACCTTCCTGTTGCAGACTAGAAGCATATCTTTTAGTGTAGGGGGGGGATCAAGAGGGAGGCTTAGAATTGCCGCACGACATTGTTCATTTGCATTTGTGAACGCCATTTCTTCTAACACTACTTCCCTGGCATTCTCTTTTTTAACTTGTATTTCAATAGCTCTAGTTAACCTTTCTACAAATTTCAGAAAAGGCTCTGATGGAAGCTGTTTAATCTTACTATATGGCTCAAAAGGCCCCTCAGGTTGGAGGGAAAAGAATGCTTTTTCAGCTGCTTCCTTTACTTTCTCGAGTGTTTCTAATAGGAATTGCAGTAGCTTGGATTGAGGGTGAAGCCCATTGGCCTTCACCGGAGAGATGCTCAATGGTAATAGGCATGCCATTGGCATCCTTTGCTGTGTTAGGATCAGCATGCAAGCCTGGGAGAGCATCTTTAAGCAGTTGTTTCCATGCTAATTCCCATAATTTGAATTCTGTGGAGGTCATGAGACACGAAAAAAGCTGTTTTAAATCATGTGGGACTACTACAGTCCTACTCAATTCAGAATTTAAAAGGCCACGAAAATAAGGACTGTGTGGACCATATTCTTTGTGGGATTTACAAATTTCTTTAATCAATTGTCGTCCGAAAGAGCTCCAATTAGCATTTGGGGCCGCTCCCCCTTGTGCTGCAGGCTGAAACGTAACAGGGGCAAATGACAGGGTGGGACCCGGTATCGGGTCTGAAGTTCCCTGCTCTGTATCCCTTGAATCGGCGACACTGGGATCACAGAAACAGGTTTGGGGACAGGCAGAGGGTGTGTCCCCACCGTGGGAACCCGAGGAGGGGGCGGGGACGCAATGGGCACAAGGGGCGGGGACAGGGGGCAGGCAGGGGGCGGGGATAGCATGGGGACAGGGGGCGGGGACAGGGGGCAGGCAGGGGGCGGGGATACCGTGGGAACAGGGGGCGGGGACACCTGATGACATCACGTCAGCGGACGCCCCCTGGGAGGAGTAGAGGGGCGGGGCTGAGGGTACAGCAGGTAAGGGGGGGGGGAGGGGAGGTGTCACGAGGAACCGGAGAGGGGGATGGGGGAGGAATTTTGGGATACTCAGGGGGATTTTGGGAAGGAGATGACCAGGTTTGGGAAGGTGCCACGTGGCATCCTCCATCTTGTGGACTTCCTGGGGACTGGGGAACATTTTGGGGATCACTGCTCTCCGAAAAACTTACACGTGCTCTGGGTTTCAGAGCGGGGGACACAGGGTTTTGGGTTTTCCATGCCGTCTGGCCAGGACTTTGTGGAGAAAGGAACTCAGGCATTTTAAAGTGCTCTGGGAGTCGACTTCCCAGGGAGTGCGCTCTCTTTAAAATACCAAGTTTTGGGGTTAGGGGTTTGGAACTGGGAGAGGGAGGGACAGGGAGAGCAGAGGAACACTGCTGAACATTTGGCTTTTTCTCCAATTCCTTCTTTTTGAGCAATGCTGCTCGGATTTGAAAACTCCAGAACACAAATTTAGCTGAAGATGTGTTCCCAGACTGTCCCAAGGTAATCAATTCACTTCCAACTTTATCCCAAAATGAAATATTGTGGATTTCTTCAGGGGAAATTTGCGGGAAGTGTAGAAAAAGCCATCTTATAAACTGTTTCAATTTTCCTTTAGAGAACTTAACATTACCACTGACTAAAATTCCAACAATATGATAATACACTCCTTTTTGTGCTGTGCTAAGATGTGAGCCCATATTTAGATGTAAAAAGCACAATACAAAAGTCCCGCCGACCGAAAAAGAAAGCCAAAATTAGCTACCGATTTCAAAAAGAAAAAAAAAACTACAGAAAAGGAGCAAAACCGAACAGACAATAGCCTCACAATACAGCTGCTCGCACTGCTTTTAAAGCTGCCGCCAGCAGCAGGACGGAGCCAGGACCGGCCCCGCCACGTGGAGAGACAGACAAAGCTTCCCCCCCACCACGTGGCAAGCCGAAACCGGGGCTGCCCGCGCCGCGGAGAAAGGAGCCCCTCCCGAGCAGAGAGAGAGCAGCGTCCCCCACACCACGTGCAGACAGAGCCCCCCTGCCCCGCGCCACGTGGCAGAGAGCCCCCCTTCCCCCGCACAGAGAGAGAGCCCAGAGGAAGGGCAGGGACGGCACTCCCGCTCCGCCGCCGCCGCCGCGGGTTTCAAAAGACGGCAAAGCACACCGCAGAAAGCTAAAGCCTAAAACGCGATTGTTTCTCCCCTGTAGGGCTGCGCAGCCGAAAAACACAAAAGCGAAAAGAACAGAACTCACGGCAGAGTCTGTTTTTTGAGCTTCTACCCCCACAAGGAGCAGAGATACTCACCAAAATCGAAGCAGTTGTTGGCCAGGTCAGGCAGGCTGGCTCTTCACCGGAACAGGACCCCCGCGGGCAGGAGGGGCTCCCCTGTCCTCCCCTGGAAAACTAGCTCACCAGAAAGGAGCTGCACTTTCCAGAGGCACTAAGCAGTCCACGAAACTTCTTGTGGGTACAGACCCAAAGTCTCTGCTGAGAGCTAAGCCACGAAAGCTCTCCAGCTGGAAACCTAGCTGCCTAAGTCCTTCCCGAGGTTCTGAGATTCCTTCTGAGGCTGTAAAGTCGTTCTGCCCACCCAGGGACGCCAAAATATTGGAATATGATTCCAATATTACCGGATGGAAAGTGCCTGGGCTCTTCTGTCCCTCGCTGCTTGGCCTGAGACAGCAGCTGTGGTGGTTTTCACCACAGAGATACCTCTGGCTGGCTGGATGCAGCGGCTGGGCCACCCAGGCTTGTAGGAACTCAGTTTACCTCTGGGAGAAAGTCCTTAGGCGAGGTGAAGAGGAAAAGGAGCGGGTGCAACGGAGCTTAAGATCCAGATTTTATTCCAAGGTCACGGACATCTGAATACCAGGACTCTGCTCCATTGAACAAATAGCCACGTGCTCGCAGTTGGTTTTAAGGCCCGGGCAGAGGGAGGGAAGGGACAGGTGAGCCACCAACCAGGTGGGAGGGGCAGGGTCTCAGGGGAAGAGTGACACCCAGGACAAGCCAATGACCTTGACACTGAGGGGCATCTTTTGAACTTCTGCCAACCAGGCAGTGTCCCTGCAGGAATGTTAGCTTTGACTGACAGCACTAAGGAGGAGACAAAGGGGAGGGGGAGGAGGAAGGTATTGCCACACCTGGGAGGGGCTGGGATGGCTGGGAGGAAAATACTTCACACTGCAACAATCCATGCTCTCACAGAGGTTTTGGAGGGCTACCTTCTAGAAGTGGTTCAATGTGGATCAAGCGGCTCTCCAGAGTGCTTGCAGGGTTTTGCACAGGAACAATGGATTAACATGAAATCAGTGCTGGGGCACGCTGTCTGGCAACTTGCTTTCCAACATTTTGGGGGCAAAGGGCACAGTTGGAACAAGTGTGGCCATGTGTGAACAGTCTTATTCCTCCTAGACTCCTAGACTTACCAGTATAGGAGTAGGCATAAAATGCATGTCCCAAGTTATCCACAAACATCTTCCCATTGAGTCAGTCTATTTCTTCCTAAGACAAAATACTGGTGCTCCCTATTAATCTTAATAGAGTACAATGCAGGAGCTGGTACTTCTGGATATCTTAGTTTTAGAGAAACAAGCAACTCTAAACAAAGTGGTTCTATTTCCTGTGTGATGATTTTGCTTCAGTCACCAGGAATTGGGCAGAAACCTCTCCAGCATTATGCACAAGTTTGAAGAAGTTTTCAACCAAAATAAGAGTTTCTAAACATCTATTCTATAAGTGAAGAAAGGAAAATTGTATTCTATATTGATATTAAGTGATTCTACATGCAAATACATCTGAAGTAAAATCATGGATAATGAGCAAAGTAGTAGTAAAGAAAAAAATAAGAGGGAGGTGAACATTGTTCATGTCTTAATGTTGACAGCTAAATGATCAGCATTCTATGTAATAGCAATTTATGTCACATTAATAAGAGTATAAGCCTGATTCATATAGAGTAATTAAAAATATTTCATTGGTGATAACTGAGGACTTATTCAGTCTCTGCAACATGCAGCAGCTTTTCAATGAATTTTTGCCTATAAAAGTTTGATTCCTTCCATCATTCTTGTTTTGCTTTTCCTCAGATCTGAAAAAAAACTTTACCATTAAG
Source organism: Calcarius lapponicus (assembly GCA_039654755.1). Lineage (NCBI taxonomy): Eukaryota > Metazoa > Chordata > Aves > Passeriformes > Fringillidae > Calcarius > Calcarius lapponicus. Next base: position 187,966 of record JBBFKN010000092.1, on the reverse strand, counting down.
GAAACTAAAAGTCATGGCTGCCTTTTATCTAAACTGGGTTAACAATACAGTGTTTCTGTGTTTCAATAAGGGAGTGAACTGGATGCATTCAATCCTAGTGTCTGAGGAGCCAAGATTATGTTGTTTTAAAATGCAAAAATGGTGTGGTTTTGTGATGTCAAAGAACTACATTTCCCTCTCCTATTGAGCCATCTTGTGGTTAATAGTTGTAATGTACTTTTGAATACACAACAAACATGATGGGAAAGTGTTATTCCAGTGTTATTCCAATGTTACATTAATAAGAATTACTTTCTTATATTCTTGGATGTTAAAACAAAAGGTTTTTTGGAACGTAAAATAGATGTATTATAGTATGATAAATGTAAATATAAAATAATGAATGTGTAAAATAGGGAGAAGAAATCACCATTATTTAATTTAAAATAGGCTATTATCAGTATAAATAAAGAAGCTAGTGTAGTACCTGGCAAATGAACCCACACATATTTTCTATAAAGAAAATATATGTTAATTAAAAAAGTCTTTTTCTAGGCATGAGACCTAAAGCTGGAGTGTCATGAAGTTATATGGACTCCCATAGACAGTTTGGGAAACAGATTTTACTATGAGCATTAATACATTTCTCATGTACTTTAGTTGTTAAGACCACAGTGATGTTCAGTTCTATTTTCTTGGTAGACTTTTCTGCTATGTAGAATGAGAAAATTATTGTGTGATGTGGAGACAATAAGACATAAATCATAGGATAGTTTGGGCTGGAAGGAACCTTAAAACTCATCTAGTCTACTCCTCCTGCCATGGGCAAGGACATCTCCCACCAGTCCAGGTAAACAACAAAAGAGATTTCTTTCTTGCACTACATTTATGCTGTATAATACAGATCATACAAAAGAGAAAGTGACAAGTGAATGCAGCTGTATTACATTACTAACAGGGATTCAGTGAAAGAACATTATGGGGAACAGTAAAACCATGGAAAAATTTCCATTAAAAAAGAGGCAGGTCATGCTGTGGAACATCCTAGAGAAAAAGTGAGTAATTCAGTTATTAGTCAGAACTGAATGAGTCTTATTCCTTGTGCTAGTGACTGTTTAATGGTTAAGCTCCATGTAACTCCATGCATTGTGAAGCAGCTCCTTTCCAGATTTTGTAAGCCTTTGACAACATTTGAAACCCATGTGATATCTGGCATAAAATGGATCAGTGGCAATACTCTGAGGGGAAGAACAGAGCAGTGAATAGATTCTCTAGGAGGTGTCTGGAACAGCAGAAATGAAAAAGAGTGGTTTAAAACATTTCACCCTTTATTCTCAACCAAGAGAACTCAATGGAAAAACAGGTCACCATAAGGTAATTCTAATAATGACAGCAGTTTATTCAAAGTCCTTGATGATTTATGATTTCTTGTTTAATTTTGTCAAGGGATGCTGACTAGGCAGCTATTGAAGACCTTCAATGTCCAAGATAAAAATTTAATATGTATGTATACTATTTAGAAAGAAAAAAACTCACAACATCTGAAAGGAAAGATGTAAACATTAGAAGACTTATGCCTTACAGAACAGCTAATCTGGCTGGTTATGTGAGAACCTGCTGAGGAACTAATATTTTGGGAGAAGTGACTTGAAGGAATATTACAGGTTCATCCTGACAAATTAGTAAGAATTTACTGAGACAAGGAAGTCACTGAATTTAAACTTAAGTTTATGAAGGTTGAAAGTGTTCTGGTTGTAAAATGTGGTAGTAAATCTGTAACACTGCTAGCAAAAAGGCTTGATAAAATACTCAGGATTAAAGGCAAGCAAGTCAATACAAACCAAGTCACTACAAAATGTGTTTGTATGTGTGTGTGTGTGTTTGTGAGCTCATGGATGTGTTCACAGGTGTGTGTCTTCACAAGCACCAACAAAATGTTGGTCACATTGACCAAGAAGACAGCTAAATTTTTACAGTGGTGACAAGACTGAGCCAATCTGAAAAGCAAAAGGGAGATTTCTAAATGGATGTTAATGTCTGTGGCAGATCACTAGTGGTATTGCTAAAATCTGAGGGTTCTCAGTCTGGGGAAGAGGAAACTCAGGGGAGACCTCAGTCTTCTCTACAACTGCCTGAAAGGAGGGTGTAGCCAGGTGGGGAGGGCCTCTTCTACCATGTTTCAAGTGAAAGCATAAGAAGAAATGAGCTTAAACTGAATATCTTGTTCAGATTTGATATTAGGCTTCAGGGGAGCCAGCAGTTTCATCTTTTACAGTTATTTGTGTTTTTTTTTTTAGTGTGTTTTATAGGTATAGAAAGCAAATGTAGTAATTAATATAATTTGACAAAAGAAAACTTGGAAATGGGAATGACCTACAGATTTCATTTGTGATTACAAAAGGATTTAGAAAACAGATTCTAAGAATATGTTCAAATGTGACATTAAATGACTGGTTTTGATAAGTGTGTATTTGCATACAGCTAGAATACTCTGTGTGCTAATGGAGAATCTGTTGCACTCTCCCATGTTAGGAAAATACCTAAATACTCAGCTACAATTTCACATTTATCTGTCCGTCACGGAGTAAAATAATGTGCTCAAAAGTGAGAGTAAAATCAGGAAGGCTCAAAAACAGGGTTAAAAAAACCCACCTCTTTTAACAAGACCATACTTAACAAAAGGCATAAGAGGACACTTATGACTCCACTGAAATGAACAGAGAGCACTTAAAAAGACACAAATGGTGCAGGATGGATTTCCTTAAATTTCCTAATAAAACATATGAAGAAAATCCTCACTTCATAAAAATTTATAGAAAATTTTAGTAATATTTTACTGCAGATGTAAAACTGATCCAGTACAAATTAAATTGACTAGAAAAAAAAGGAAAGAGCTATGAAACCTACCAAGGTTTAAGATCAATATATTAATAAAAACTGCAGAGTTGGACAAAGAATGATAGCTTTCCTTATGAATGTGTCTGTAGCTGGGCAGAAAGTGTTTATGTTCCAATACTGCCTGCTATAAGGTTCAATAATCAATTCGGTAATGGATGGAGCAACTTTGGTGCTCCAGGAATGGGGCCGCTCTGGAGGCTGTGGGTGCAGGAGCGGACCGCAGGGGGCGTGCAGGAATGGAAAAAGATGCAGCAGCGAATCGCAGCACATAAGAAAACTAGAAACCACACAACACCTTTTGGCCCCATAAAAATACTTCTTTACCACAAGCAAGAAGTACCCTCAGGCAGCTTGCCATGAGTTTTCTTATTTTTTTTCCATTTTTAATCGTGACTTTTCAACGGTTCCCATCACAACAGACAACTCCAAGAGGGCACAAGAAAACGTTAAAAACACTGTATCTTAAAAAAGCATAACAAAAATGCAGAAAAATTGAGAGACTCATGGGAAAAAAAACCAAAAAACATCCACAGCTCTAAAAATAGGCTGGAAGGAGGCACAGAAAAATCCTAAAAGTTTGTTACCATGTAAATACATGATACAATATCTATCTCTAAGACATATGTTTTACTGCATACGCTTCGGGTTCCGCGAAGGGTTAGCATCTAAAAAACCACGGAGCTAAGAGCTCCAGGAACACCACAGCTGCCAAAGGCATCCCAAATGGAACGAGAAATTGCAACAACATAGCGGAAACGAGGCCTTTTGCCTCGGGACCAGACCTAGGCCTAGGCTATTTTTACTGCCTGGGGTTAGGGTCTCAAAAAGCACAGAGACCACAGACCAGGCACACCGCAGCTGCCAAAGGTATCCCAAGGGGAAGGCAAAACTGCCAGAATATGACAATCTCAATGGCTTTTGCCGACAGACCAGCCTTGGGCTTAGGCTATTTTAACTCCCAAGAGGTAGGGTTCCGAGAGTAAGCGCCTCAAGAAGCATGGAGCTCAGAGCTCCAGGAACAGTGAAACTGCAAAAGGCATCCCAAATGGAACACAAAACTGCCAACACATGGCTGACACAATGGCTTTATTCTTGAGACCATCCCTAATCCTAGGCTGATTTACATGCCAAGGCTTAGAGATAGGACAAGGCTAAGATTTAGGGATTTTTAACAAGGGCGCCCTGAGCTCCAGGCACACTGCAGCTGTAAAAGGCATCCCAAGGGAAGGGCAAAACTGCCATAACGTGGCGGCCTCCACTGCTTTTTCCTTGGGACCATCTGTAATCATAAGATGATCTACTGGCCTAGGGTTAGCGTTAAGGTTGCGGCAAGGGTTAGGGTTTTTTAAACCAGGAAGCCCTGAGCTCCAGGCACACTGCAGTTGCAAATGTCATCCCAAAGAGAGCATAAAATTGCCAACACATGACTGTCTCCACCCCTTTTTCCTTGGGACCTTCCCTAACCCTAGGCTGATTTACCTGCCTTGGGTTAGGGTTAGGGTTGTGCCTAGGGATAGGGTTTCATAAACCAGGAAGCCCTGAGCTCCAGGCACACTGCAGCTGCAAAAGGCATACCAAAGAGGGCGAAAACAACCACAACATGGCTGTCTCCACCCCTTTTTCCTTGGGACCTTCCCTAACCATAGGTGATTTACCTGCCTATGGAAAAGGTTTTTACAGAACCTAGCGTGAGGGTTTCTTAAACCAGGAAGCCCTGAGCTCCAGGCACACTGCAGCTGCAAAAGTCACCCCAAGGAAAGTGCAGAACTGCCACAACATGGCTGTCTCCACCCCTTTTTCCTTGGGACCTTCAATAACCCTAGGTGATTTCCCTGCCTATGGAAGAGGTTATTACTGATCCTAGGGTTAGGGTTTCTTAAACCAGGAAGCCCTGAGCTCCAGGCACACTGCAGCTGCAAAAGGCATCCCAAAGAGAGTGCAAAACTGCCACAACATGGCTGTCTCCACCCCTTTTTCCTTGGGACCATCCCTAACCCTAGGCTGATTTACCTGCCTAGGGTTAGGGTTAGGGTTGAGCCTAGGGTTAGGGTTTTTGAAACCAGGAAGCCCTGAGCTCCAGGCACACTGCAGCTGCAAAAGGCATCCCAAAGAGAGCGCAAAACTGCCACAACATGGCTGTCTCCACCCCGTCTTCCTTGGGACCTTCCCTAACCCTAGGCTGGCTTACCTGCCTATGGAAAATGTTATTACAGAGCCTAGGGTTAGGGTTTCTTAAACCAGGAAGCCCTGTGCTCCAGGCACACTGCAGCTGCAAAAGGCATCCCAAAGAGAACGCAAAACTGCCACAACATGGCTGTCTCCACCCCTTTTTCCTTGGGAACTTCCCTAACCCTAGGCTGATTTACCTGCCTATGGAAAAGGTTATTACAGAGCCTAGGGTTAGGGTTTCTTAAACCAGGAAGCCCTGAGCTCCAGGCACACTGCAGCTGCAAAAGGCATCCCAAAGAGAGCGCAAAACTGCCACAGCATGGCTGTCTCCACCCATTTTTCCTTGGGACCTTCCCTAACCCTAGGCTGATTTACCTGCCTAGGGTTAGAGTTAGGGTTGAGCCTAGGGTTAGGGTTTCTTAAACCAGGAAGCCCTGAGCTCCAGGCACACTGCAGCTGCAAAAGGCATCCCAAAGAGAGCGCAAAACTGCCACAACAAGGCTGTCTCCACCCCTTTTTCCTTGGGACCATCCCTAACCCTAGGCTGATTTACCTGCCTAGGGTTAGGGTTAGGGTTGAGCCGAGGGTTAGGGTTTTTTAACCCAGGAAGCCCTGAGCTCCAGGCACACTGCAGCTGCAAAAGGCATCCCAAAGAGAGTGTAAAACTGCCACAACATGGCTGTCTCCACCCCTTTTTCCTTGGGACCTTCCCTAACCCTAGCCTGATTTACCTGCCTATGGAAAAGGTTATTACAGAGCCTAGGGTTAGGGTTTCTTAAACCAGGAAGCCCTGAGCTCCAGGCACACTGCAGCTGCAAAAGGCATCCCAAAGAGAGCGCAAAACTGCCACAACATGGCTGTCTCCACCCCTTTTTCCTTGGGACCTTCCCTAACCCTAGGTGATTTACCTGCCTATGGAAAAGGTTATTACAGAACCTAGCGTGAGGGTTTCTTAAACCAGGAAGCCCTGAGCTCCAGGCACACTGCAGCTGCAAAAGTCACCCCAAGGAAAGTGCAGAACTGGCACAACATGGCTGTCTCCACCCCGTCTTCCTTGGGACCTTCCCTAACCCTACGCTGATTTACCTGCCTAGGGTTAGGGTTATTGTTGAGCCTAGGGTTAGGGTTTTTAAACCAGGAAGCCCTGAGCTCCAGCCACACTGCAGCTGCAAAAGGCATCCCAAGGAAAGTGCAGAACTGCCACAACATGGCTGTCTCCACCCCTTTTTCCTTGGGACCTTCCCTAACCCTAGGCTGATTTACCTGCCTAGGGTTAGGGTTAGGGTTGAGCCTAGGGTTAGGGTTTTTAAACCAGGAAGCCCTGAGCTCCAGGCACACTGCAGCTGCAAAAGGCATCCCAAAGAGAACGCAAAACTGCCACAACATGGCTGTCTCCACCCCTTTTTCCTTGGGAACTTCCCTAACCCTAGGCTGATTTACCTGCCTATGGAAAAGGTTATTACAGAGCCTAGGGTTAGGGTTTCTTAAACCAGGAAGCCCTGAGCTCCAGGCACACTGCAGCTGCAAAAGGCATCCCAAAGAGGGTGAAAACAACCACAACATGGCTGTCTCCACCCCTTTTTCCTTGGGAACTTACTTAACACTAGGTGATTTATTTGCTTATGGAAATGGTTATTACTGAGCCTATGGAGAGGGTTTTTAACCAGTAAGCCCTGAGCTCCAGGCACACTGCAGCTGCAAAAGGCACCCCAAGGAAAGTGCAGAATTGCCACAACATTGCTGTCTCCACTCCTTTTTCCTTGGGACCTTCCCTAACCCTAGGCTGGTTTACCTGCCTATGGAAAAGGTTTTACTGAGCCTAGGGTAAGAGATTCTTAAACCAGGAAGCCCTGAGCTCCAGGCACACTGCAGCTGCACAAGGCATCCCAAGGAAAGTGCAGAACTGCCACAACATGGCTGTCTCCATCCCTTCTTCCTTGGGACCTTCCCTAAACTTAGGCTGATTTACCTGCCTATGGAAAAGGTTATTACAGAGCCTAGGGTTAGGGTTTCTTAAACCAGGAAGCCCTGAGCTCCAGGCACACTGCAGCTGCAAAAGGCATCCCAAGGAAAGTGCAGAACTGCCACAACATGGCTGTCTCCACCCCTTTTTCCTTGGGATCTTACTTAACCCTGGGTGCTTTACTTGCCTATGGAAAAGGTTATTACAGAGACTAGGGTTAGGGTTTTGTTAAACCAGGAAGCCCTGAGCTCCAGGCACACTGCAGCTGCAAAAGGCATCCCAAAGAGGGTGAAAACAACCACAAAATGGCTGTCTCCACCCCTTTTTCCTTGGGAACTTACTTAACACTAGGTGATTTATTTGCCTATGGAAATGTTTATTACTGAGCCTATGGAGAGGGTTTTTAACCAGGAAGCCCTGAGCTCCAGGCACACTGCAGCTGCAAAAGGCACCCCAAGGAAAGTGCAGAACTGCCACAACATTGCTGTCTCCACTCCTTTTTCCTTGGGACCTTCCCTAACCCTAGGCTGGTTTACCTGCCTATGGAAAAGGTTTTACTGAGCCTAGGGTAAGAGATTCTTAAACCAGGAAGCCCTGAGCTCCAGGCACACTGCAGCTGCAAAAGGCATCCCAAAGAGAGTGCAACACTGCCACAACATGGCTGTCTTTACCCCTTTTTCCTTGGGACCTTCCCTAACCCTAGGCTGATTTACCTGCCGAGGGTTAGGGTTAGGGTTGAGCCTAGGGTTAGGGTTTCTTAAACCAGGAAGCCCTGAGCTCCAGCCACACTGCAGCTGCAAAAGGCATCCCAAAGAGAGCGCAAAACTGCCACAACATGGCTGTCTCCACCCCTTTTTCCTTGGGACCTTCCCTAACCCTAGGCTGATTTACCTGCCTATGGAAAAGGTTATTACAGAGCCTAGGGTTAGGGTTTCTCAAACCAGGAAGCCCTGAGCTCCAGGCACACTGCAGCTGCAAAAGTCACCCCAAGGAAAGTGCAGAACTGCCACAACATGGCTGTTTCCACCCCTTTTTCCTTGGGACCTTCCCTAACCCTAGGCTGATTTACCTGCCTATGGAAAAGGTTATTACAAAGCGTAGGGTTAGGGTTCCTTAAACCAGGAAGCCCTGAGCTCCAGGCACACTGCAGCTGCAAAAGGCATCCCAAGGAAAGTGCAGAACTGCCACAACATGGCTGTCTCCACCCCTTTTTCCTTGGGAACTTCCCTAACCCTAGCCTGATTTACCTGCCTATGGAAGAGGTTATTACTGCTCCTAGGGTTAGGGTTTCTTAAACCAGGAAGCCCTGAGCTCCAGGCACACTGCAGCTGCAAAAGGCATCCCAAAGAGAGCGCAAAACTGCCACAACATGGCTGTCTCCACCCCTTTTTCCTTGGGACCTTCCCTAACCCTAGGCTGATTTACCTGCCTAGGGTTAGGGTTAGGGTTGAGCCTAGGGTTAGGGTTTTTGAAACCAGGAAGCCCTGAGCTCCAGGCACACTGCAGCTGCAAAAGGCATCCCAAAGAGAGCGCAAAACTGCCACAACATGGCTGTCTCCACCCCGTCTTCCTTGGGACCTTCCCTAACCCTAGGCTGGCTTACCTGCCTATGGAAAATGTTATTACAGAGCCTAGGGTTAGGGTTTCTTAAACCAGGAAGCCCTGAGCTCCAGGCACACTGCAGCTGCAAAAGGCATCCCAAAGAGAACGCAAAACTGCCACAACATGGCTGTCTCCACCCCTTTTTCCTTGGGAACTTCCCTAACCCTAGGCTGATTTACCTGCCTATGGAAAAGGTTATTACAGAGCCTAGGGTTAGGGTTTCTTAAACCAGGAAGCCCTGAGCTCCAGGCACACTGCAGCTGCAAAAGGCATCCCAAAGAGAGCGCAAAACTGCCACAGCATGGCTGTCTCCACCCATTTTTCCTTGGGACCTTCCCTAACCCTAGGCTGATTTACCTGCCTAGGGTTAGAGTTAGGGTTGAGCCTAGGGTTAGGGTTTCTTAAACCAGGAAGCCCTGAGCTCCAGGCACACTGCAGCTGCAAAAGGCATCCCAAAGAGAGCGCAAAACTGCCACAACAAGGCTGTCTCCACCCCTTTTTCCTTGGGACCATCCCTAACCCTAGGCTGATTTACCTGCCTAGGGTTAGGGTTAGGGTTGAGCCTAGGGTTAGGGTTTTTTAACCCAGGAAGCCCTGAGCTCCAGGCACACTGCAGCTGCAAAAGGCATCCCAAAGAGAGTGTAAAACTGCCACAACATGGCTGTCTCCACCCCTTTTTCCTTGGGACCTTCCCTAACCCTAGCCTGATTTACCTGCCTATGGAAAAGGTTATTACAGAGCCTAGGGTTAGGGTTTCTTAAACCAGGAAGCCCTGAGCTCCAGGCACACTGCAGCTGCAAAAGGCATCCCAAAGAGAGCGCAAAACTGCCACAACATGGCTGTCTCCACCCCTTTTTCCTTGGGACCTTCCCTAACCCTAGGTGATTTACCTGCCTATGGAAAAGGTTATTACAGAACCTAGCGTGAGGGTTTCTTAAACCAGGAAGCCCTGAGCTCCAGGCACACTGCAGCTGCAAAAGTCACCCCAAGGAAAGTGCAGAACTGGCACAACATGGCTGTCTCCACCCCGTCTTCCTTGGGACCTTCCCTAACCCTACGCTGATTTACCTGCCTAGGGTTAGGGTTATTGTTGAGCCTAGGGTTAGGGTTTTTAAACCAGGAAGCCCTGAGCTCCAGCCACACTGCAGCTGCAAAAGGCATCCCAAGGAAAGTGCAGAACTGCCACAACATGGCTGTCTCCACCCCTTTTTCCTTGGGACCTTCCCTAACCCTAGGCTGATTTACCTGCCTAGGGTTAGGGTTAGGGTTGAGCCTAGGGTTAGGGTTTTTAAACCAGGAAGCCCTGAGCTCCAGGCACACTGCAGCTGCAAAAGGCATCCCAAAGAGAACGCAAAACTGCCACAACATGGCTGTCTCCACCCCTTTTTCCTTGGGAACTTCCCTAACCCTAGGCTGATTTACCTGCCTATGGAAAAGGTTATTACAGAGCCTAGGGTTAGGGTTTCTTAAACCAGGAAGCCCTGAGCTCCAGGCACACTGCAGCTGCAAAAGGCATCCCAAAGAGGGTGAAAACAACCACAACATGGCTGTCTCCACCCCTTTTTCCTTGGGAACTTACTTAACACTAGGTGATTTATTTGCTTATGGAAATGGTTATTACTGAGCCTATGGAGAGGGTTTTTAACCAGTAAGCCCTGAGCTCCAGGCACACTGCAGCTGCAAAAGGCACCCCAAGGAAAGTGCAGAATTGCCACAACATTGCTGTCTCCACTCCTTTTTCCTTGGGACCTTCCCTAACCCTAGGCTGGTTTACCTGCCTATGGAAAAGGTTTTACTGAGCCTAGGGTAAGAGATTCTTAAACCAGGAAGCCCTGAGCTCCAGGCACACTGCAGCTGCACAAGGCATCCCAAGGAAAGTGCAGAACTGCCACAACATGGCTGTCTCCATCCCTTCTTCCTTGGGACCTTCCCTAAACTTAGGCTGATTTACCTGCCTATGGAAAAGGTTATTACAGAGCCTAGGGTTAGGGTTTCTTAAACCAGGAAGCCCTGAGCTCCAGGCACACTGCAGCTGCAAAAGGCATCCCAAGGAAAGTGCAGAACTGCCACAACATGGCTGTCTCCACCCCTTTTTCCTTGGGATCTTACTTAACCCTGGGTGCTTTACTTGCCTATGGAAAAGGTTATTACAGAGACTAGGGTTAGGGTTTTGTTAAACCAGGAAGCCCTGAGCTCCAGGCACACTGCAGCTGCAAAAGGCATCCCAAAGAGGGTGAAAACAACCACAAAATGGCTGTCTCCACCCCTTTTTCCTTGGGAACTTACTTAACACTAGGTGATTTATTTGCCTATGGAAATGTTTATTACTGAGCCTATGGAGAGGGTTTTTAACCAGGAAGCCCTGAGCTCCAGGCACACTGCAGCTGCAAAAGGCACCCCAAGGAAAGTGCAGAACTGCCACAACATTGCTGTCTCCACTCCTTTTTCCTTGGGACCTTCCCTAACCCTAGGCTGGTTTACCTGCCTATGGAAAAGGTTTTACTGAGCCTAGGGTAAGAGATTCTTAAACCAGGAAGCCCTGAGCTCCAGGCACACTGCAGCTGCAAAAGGCATCCCAAAGAGAGTGCAACACTGCCACAACATGGCTGTCTTTACCCCTTTTTCCTTGGGACCTTCCCTAACCCTAGGCTGATTTACCTGCCGAGGGTTAGGGTTAGGGTTGAGCCTAGGGTTAGGGTTTCTTAAACCAGGAAGCCCTGAGCTCCAGCCACACTGCAGCTGCAAAAGGCATCCCAAAGAGAGCGCAAAACTGCCACAACATGGCTGTCTCCACCCCTTTTTCCTTGGGACCTTCCCTAACCCTAGGCTGATTTACCTGCCTATGGAAAAGGTTATTACAGAGCCTAGGGTTAGGGTTTCTCAAACCAGGAAGCCCTGAGCTCCAGGCACACTGCAGCTGCAAAAGTCACCCCAAGGAAAGTGCAGAACTGCCACAACATGGCTGTTTCCACCCCTTTTTCCTTGGGACCTTCCCTAACCCTAGGCTGATTTACCTGCCTATGGAAAAGGTTATTACAAAGCGTAGGGTTAGGGTTCCTTAAACCAGGAAGCCCTGAGCTCCAGGCACACTGCAGCTGCAAAAGGCATCCCAAGGAAAGTGCAGAACTGCCACAACATGGCTGTCTCCACCCCTTTTTCCTTGGGAACTTCCCTAACCCTAGCCTGATTTACCTGCCTATGGAAGAGGTTATTACTGCTCCTAGGGTTAGGGTTTCTTAAACCAGGAAGCCCTGAGCTCCAGGCACACTGCAGCTGCAAAAGGCATCCCAAAGAGAGCGCAAAACTGCCACAACATGGCTGTCTCCACCCCTTTTTCCTTGGGACCTTCCCTAATCCTAGGCTGATTTACCTGCCTAGGGTTAGGGTTAGGGTTGAGCCTAGGGTTAGGGTTTTTAAACCAGGAAGCCCTGAGCTCCAGGCACACTGCAGCTGCAAAAGGCATCCCAAGGAAAGTGCAGAACTGCCACAACATGGCTGTCTCCACCCCTTTTTCCTTGGGACCTTCCCTAACCCTAGGCTGATTTACCTGCCTATGGAAAAGGTTATTACAGAGCCTAGGGTTAGGGTTTCTTAAACCAGGAAGCCCTGAGCTCCAGGCACACTGCAGCTGCAAAAGGCATCCCAAAGAGGGTGAAAACAACCACAACATGGCTGTCTCCACCCCTTTTTCCTTGGGAACTTACTTAACACTAGGTGATTTATTTGCTTATGGAAATGGTTATTACTGAGCCTATGGAGAGGGTTTTTAACCAGGAAGCCCTGAGCTCCAGGCACACTGCAGCTGCAAAAGGCACCCCAAGGAAAGTGCAGAACTGCCACAACATGGCTGTCTCCACCCCTTTTTCCTTGGGACCTTCCCTAACCCTAGGCTGGTTTACCTGCCTATGGAAAAGGTTTTACTGAGCCTAGGGTAAGAGATTCTTAAACCAGGAAGCCCTGAGCTCCAGGCACACTGCAGCTGCACAAGGCATCCCAAGGAAAGTGCAGAACTGCCACAACATGGCTGTCTCCACCCCTTCTTCCTTGGGACCTTCCCTAAACTTAGGCTGATTTACCTGCCTATGGAAAAGGTTATTACAGAGCCTAGGGTTAGGGTTTCTTAAACCAGGAAGCCCTGAGCTCCAGGCACACTGCAGCTGCAAAAGGCATCCCAAAGAGAGCGCAAAACTGCCACAACATGGCTGTCTTTACCCCTTTTTCCTTGGGACCTTCCCTAACCCTAGCCTGATTTACCTGCCTATGGAAAAGTTTATTACTGAGCCTAGGGTTAGGGTTTCTTAAACCAGGAAGCCCTGAGCTCCAGGCACACTGCAGCTGCAAAAGGCATCCCAAAGAGAGTGCAACACTGCCACAACATGGCTGTCTTTACCCCTTTTTCCTTGGGACCTTCCCTAACCCTAGGCTGATTTACCTGCCGAGGGTTAGGGTTAGGGTTGAGCCTAGGGTTAGGGTTTCTTAAACCAGGAAGCCCTGAGCTCCAGGCACACTGCAGCTGCAAAAGGCATCCCAAAGAGAGCGCAAAACTGCCACAACATGGCTGTCTCCACCCCTTTTTCCTTGGGACCTTCCCTAACCCTAGGCTGATTTACCTGCCTATGGAAAAGCTTATTACAGAGCCTAGGGTTAGGGTTTCTCAAACCAGGAAGCCCTGAGCTCCAGGCACACTGCAGCTGCAAAAGTCACCCCAAGGAAAGTGCAGAACTGCCACAACATGGCTGTTTCCACCCCTTTTTCCTTGGGACCTTCCCTAACCCTAGGCTGATTTACCTGCCTATGGAAAAGGTTATTACAAAGCGTAGGGTTAGGGTTCCTTAAACCAGGAAGCCCTGAGCTCCAGGCACACTGCAGCTGCAAAAGGCATCCCAAGGAAAGTGCAGAACTGCCACAACATGGCTGTCTCCACCCCTTTTTCCTTGGGAACTTCCCTAACCCTAGCCTGATTTACCTGCCTATGGAAAAGTTTATTACTGAGCCTAGGGTTAGGGTTTCTTAAACCAGGAAGCCCTGAGCTCCAGGCACACTGCAGCTGCAAAAGGCATCCCAAAGAGAGTGCAACACTGCCACAACATGGCTGTCTTTACCCCTTTTTCCTTGGGACCTTCCCTAACCATAGGCTGATTTACCTGCCGAGGGTTAGGGTTAGGGTTGAGCCTAGGGTTAGGGTTTCTTAAACCAGGAAGCCCTGAGCTCCAGGCACACTGCAGCTGCAAAAGGCATCCCAAAGAGAGCGCAAAACTGCCACAACATGGCTGTCTCCACCCCTTTTTCCTTGGGACCTTCCCTAACCCTAGGCTGATTTACCTGCCTAGGGTTAGGGTTAGGGTTGAGCCTAGGGTTAGGGTTTCTTAAACCAGGAAGCCCTGAGCTCCAGGCACACTGCAGCTGCAAAAGGCATCCCAAAGAGGGAGAAAAGAAACACAAAATGGCTGTCTCCACCCCGTCTTCCTTGGGACCTTCCCTAACCCTACGCTGATTTACCTGCCTAGGGTTAGGGTTATTGTTGAGCCTAGGGTTAGGGTTTTTAAACCAGGAAGCCCTGAGCTCCAGGCACACTGCAGCTGCAAAAGGCATCCCAAGGAAAGTGCAGAACTGCCACAACATGGCTGTCTCCACCCCTTTTTCCTTGGGACCTTCCCTAACCCTAGGCTGATTTACCTGCCTATGGAAAAGGTTATTACAGAGCCTAGGGTTAGGGTTTCTTAAACCAGGAAGCCCTGAGCTCCAGGCACACTGCAGCTGCAAAAGGCATCCCAAAGAGGGTGAAAACAACCACAACATGGCTGTCTCCACCCCTTTTTTCCTCAGGAACTTACTTAACACTAGGTGATTTATTTGCTTATGGAAATGGTTATTACTGAGCCTATGGAGAGGGTTTTTAACCAGGAAGCCCTGAGCTCCAGGCACACTGCAGCTGCAAAAGGCACCCCAAGGAAAGTGCAGAACTGCCACAACATGGCTGTCTCCACCCCTTTTTCCTTGGGACCTTCCCTAACCCTAGGCTGGTTTACCTGCCTATGGAAAAGGTTTTACTGAGCCTAGGGTAAGAGATTCTTAAACCAGGAAGCCCTGAGCTCCAGGCACACTGCAGCTGCACAAGGCATCCCAAGGAAAGTGCAGAACTGCCACAACATGGCTGTCTCCACCCCTTTTTCCTTGGGATCTTACTTAACCCTGGGTGCTTTACTTGCCTATGGAAAAGGTTATTACAGAGACTAGGGTTAGGGTTTTGTTAAACCAGGAAGCCCTGAGCTCCAGGCACACTGCAGCTGCAAAAGGCATCCCAAAGAGGGCGAAAACAACCACAACATGGCTGTCTCCACCCCTTTTTCCTTGGGACATTCCCTAACCCTAGGCTGATTTACCTGCCTAGGGTTAGGGTTAGGGTTGAGCCTAGGGTTAGGGTTTCTTAAACCAGGAAGCCCTGAGCTCCAGGCACACTGCAGCTGCAAAAGGCATCCCAAAGAGAGCGCAAAACTGCCACAACAAGGCTGTCTCCACCCCTTTTTCCTTGGGACCTTCCCTAACCCTAGGCTGATTTACCTGCCTAGGGTTAGGGTTAGGGTTGAGCCTAGGGTTAGGGTTTTTTAAAGCAGGAAGCCCAGAGCTCCAGGCACACTGCAGCTGCAAAAGGCATCCCAAAGAGAGCGCAAAACTGCCACAACATGGCTGTCTCCACCCCTTTTTCCTTGGGACCTTCCCTAACCCTAGGCTGATTTACCTGCCTTGGGTTAGGGTTAGGGTTGTGCCTAGGGTTAGGGTTTCATAAACCAGGAAGCCCTGAGCTCCAGGCACACTGCAGCTGCAAAAGGCATACCAAAGAGGGCGAAAACAACCACAACATGGCTGTCTCCACCCCTTTTTCCTTGGGACCTTCCCTAACCCTTGCCTGATTTACCTGCCTAAGGAAAAGGTTATTACAGAGCCTAGGGTTAGGGTTCCTTAAACCAGGAAGCCCTGAGCTCCAGGCACACTGCAGCTGCAAAAGGCATCCCAAAGAGAGCGCAAATCCTCCACAACATGGCTGTCTCCACCCCTTTTTCCTTGGGACCTTCCCTAACCCTAGGCTGATTTACATGCTTATGGAAAAGGTCATTACAGAGACTATGGTTAAGGTTTTTCAAACCAGGAAGCCCTGAGCTCCAGGCACACTGCAGCTGCAAAAGGCACCCCAAGAAAAGTGCAGAACTGTCACAACATGGCTGTCTCCACCCCTTCTTCCTTGGGACCTTCCCTAACCCTAGGTGATTTACCTGCCTAGGGTTAGGGTTAGGGTTGAGCCTAGGGTTAGGGTTTTTTAAACCAGGAAGCCCTGAGCTCCAGGCACACTGCAGCTGCAAAAGGCACCCCAAGGAAAGTGCAGAACTGCCACAACATGGCTGTCTCCACCCCTTTTTCCTTGGGACCTTCCCTAACCCTAACCTGATATACTTGCCTATGGAAAAGGTTATTACAGAGCCTAGGGTTAGGGTTTTTTAAAGCAGGAAGCCCTGAGCTCCAGGCACACTGCAGCTGCAATAGGCATCCCAAAGAGAGCACAAAACTGCCACAACAATGCTGTCTCCACCCCTTTTTCCTTGGGACATTCCCTAACCCTAGGCTGATTTACCTGCCTAGGGTTAGGGTTAGGGTTGAGCCTAGGGTTAGGGTTTTTTAAACCAGGAAGCCCTGAGCTCCAGGCACACTGCAGCTGCAAAAGGCATCCCAAGGAAAGTGCAGAACTGCCACAACATGGCTGTCTCCACCCCTTTTTCCTTGGGACCTTCCCTAACCCTAGGCTGATTTACCTGCCTATGGAAAAGGTTATTACAGAGCCTAGGGTTAGGGTTTCTCAAACCAGGAAGCCCTGAGCTCCAGGCACACTGCAGCTGCAAAAGTCACCCCAAGGAAAGTGCAGAACTGCCACAACATGGCTGTTTCCACCCCTTTTTCCTTGGGACCTTCCCTAACCCTAGGGTGATTTACCTGCCTATGGAAAAGGTTATTACAAAGCGTAGGGTTAGGGTTCCTTAAACCAGGAAGCCCTGAGCTCCAGGCACACTGCAGCTGCAAAAGGCATCCCAAGGAAAGTGCAGAACTGCCACAACATGGCTGTCTCCACCCCTTTTTCCTTGGGATCTTACTTAACCCTGGGTGCTTTACTTGCCTATGGAAAAGGTTATTACAGAGCCTAGGGTTAGGGTTTTGTTAAACCAGGAAGCCCTGAGCTCCAGGCACACTGCAGCTGCAAAAGGCATCCCAAAGAGGGTGAAAACAACCACAACATGGCTGTCTCCACCCCTTTTTCCTTGGGAACTTACTTAACACTAGGTGATTTATTTGCTTATGGAAATGGTTATTACTGTGCCTATGGAGGGGGTTTTTTAACCAGGAAGCCCCTAGCTCCAGGCACACTGCAGCTGCAAAAGGCATCCCAAGGAACGTGCAGAACTGCCACAACATGGCTGTCTCCACCCCTTTTTCCTTGGGACCTTCCCTAACCCCAGGCTGATTTACCTGCCTAGGGTTAGGGTTAGGGTTGAGCCTAGGGTTAGGGTTTCTTAAACCAGGAAGCCCTGAGCTCCAGGCACACTGCAGCTGCAAAAGGCATCCCAAAGAGAGCGCAAAACTGCCACAACATGGCTGTCTCCACCCCTTTTTCCTTGGGAACTTCCCTAACCCTAGCCTGATTTACCTGCCTATGGAAAAGTTTATTACTGAGCCTAGGGTTAGGGTTTCTTAAACCAGGAAGCCCTGAGCTCCAGGCACACTGCAGCTGCAAAAGGCATCCCAAAGAGAGTGCAACACTGCCACAACATGGCTGTCTTTACCCCTTTTTCCTTGGGACCTTCCCTAACCCTAGGCTGATTTACCTGCCGAGGGTTAGGGTTAGGGTTGAGCCTAGGGTTAGGGTTTCTTAAACCAGGAAGCCCTGAGCTCCAGGCACACTGCAGCTGCAAAAGGCATCCCAAAGAGAGCGCAAAACTGCCACAACATGGCTGTCTCCACCCCTTTTTCCTTGGGACCTTCCCTAACCCTAGGCTGATTTACCTGCCTAGGGTTAGGGTTAGGGTTGAGCCTAGGGTTAGGGTTTCTTAAACCAGGAAGCCCTGAGCTCCAGGCACACTGCAGCTGCAAAAGGCATCCCAAAGAGGGAGAAAAGAAACACAAAATGGCTGTCTCCACCCCGTCTTCCTTGGGACCTTCCCTAACCCTACGCTGATTTACCTGCCTAGGGTAAGGGTTATTGTTGAGCCTAGGGTTAGGGTTTTTAAACCAGGAAGCCCTGAGCTCCAGGCACACTGCAGCTGCAAAAGGCATCCCAAGGAAAGTGCAGAACTGCCACAACATGGCTGTCTCCACCCCTTTTTCCTTGGGACCTTCAATAACCCTAGGTGATTTACCTGCCTATGGAAGAGGTTATTACTGCTCCTAGGGTTAGGGTTTCTTAAACCAGGAAGCCCTGAGCTCCAGGCACACTGCAGCTGCAAAAGGCATCCCAAAGAGAGCGCAAAACTGCCACAACATGGCTGTCTCCACCCCTTTTTCCTTGGGACCTTCCCTAACCCTAGGCTGATTTACCTGCCTATGGAAAAGGTTATTACAGAGCCTAGGGTTAGGGTTTCTTAAACCAGGAAGCCCTGAGCTCCAGGCACACTGCAGCTGCAAAAGGCATCCCAAAGAGGGTGAAAACAACCACAACATGGCTGTCTCCACCCCTTTTTCCTCGGGAACTTACTTAACACTAGGTGATTTATTTGCTTATGGAAATGGTTATTACTGAGCCTATGGAGAGGGTTTTTAACCAGGAAGCCCTGAGCTCCAGGCACACTGCAGCTGCAAAAGGCACCCCAAGGAAAGTGCAGAACTGCCACAACATGGCTGTCTCCACCCCTTTTTCCTTGGGACCTTCCCTAACCCTAGGCTGGTTTACCTGCCTATGGAAAAGGTTTTACTGAGCCTAGGGTAAGAGATTCTTAAACCAGGAAGCCCTGAGCTCCAGGCACACTGCAGCTGCACAAGGCATCCCAAGGAAAGTGCAGAACTGCCACAACATGGCTGTCTCCACCCCTTCTTCCTTGGGACCTTCCCTAAACTTAGGCTGATTTACCTGCCTATGGAAAAGGTTATTACAGAGCCTAGGGTTAGGGTTTCTTAAACCAGGAAGCCCTGAGCTCCAGGCACACTGCAGCTGCAAAAGTCACCCCAAGGAAAGTGCAGAACTGCCACAACATGGCTGTCTCCACCCCTTTTTCCTTGGGATCTTACTTAACCCTGGGTGCTTTACTTGCCTATGGAAAAGGTTATTACAGAGCCTAGGGTTAGGGTTTTTTAAAGCAGGAAGCCCTGAGCTCCAGGCACACTGCAGCTGCAAAAGGCATACCAAAGAGGGCGAAAACAACCACAACATGGCTGTCTCCACCCCTTTTTCCTTGGGACCTTCCCTAACCCTACGCTGATTTACCTGCCTAGGGTTAGGGTGAGGGTTGAGCCTAGGGTTAGGGTTTCTTAAACCAGGAAGCCCTGAGCTCCAGGCACACTGCAGCTGCAAAAGGCATCCCAAAGAGAGCGCAAAACTGCCACAACAAGGCTGTCTCCACCCCTTTTTCCTTGCGACCATCCCTAACCCTAGGCTGATTTACCTGCCTAGGGTTAGGGTTAGGGTTGAGCCTAGGGTTAGGGTTTTTTAAACCAGGAAGCCCTGAGCTCCAGGCACACTGCAGCTGCAAAAGGCATCCCAAAGAGAGTGTAAAACTGCCACAACATGGCTGTCTCCACCACTTTTTCCTTGGGACCCTCCCTAACCCTAGGCTGATTTACCTGCCTTGGGTTAGGGTTAGGGTTGTGCCTAGGGTTAGGGTTTCATAAACCAGGAAGCCCTGAGCTCCAGGCACACTGCAGCTGCAAAAGGCATACCAAAGAGGGCGAAAACAACCACAACATGGCTGTCTCCACCCCTTTTTCCTTGGGACCTTCCCTAACCCTTGCCTGATTTACCTGCCTAAGGAAAAGGTTATTACAGAGCCTAGGGTTAGGGTTCCTTAAACCAGGAAGCCCTGAGCTCCAGGCACACTGCAGCTGCAAAAGGCATCCCAAAGAGAGCGCAAATCCTCCACAACATGGCTGTCTCCACCCCTTTTTCCTTGGGACCTTCCCTAACCCTAGGCTGATTTACCTGCCTATGGAAAAGGTTATTACTGAGCCTAGGGATAGGGTTTCTCAAACCAGGAAGCCCTGAGCTCCAGGCACACTGCAGCTGCAAAAGGCATCCCAAAGAGAGCGCAAAACTGCCACAACATGGCTGTCTCTAGCCCTTTTTCCTTGGGACCTTCCCGAACCCTAGCCTGATTTACTTGCCTATGGAAAAGGTTATTACAGAGCCTAGGGTTAGGGTTCCTTAAACCAGGAAGCCCTGAGCTCCTGGCACACTGCAGCTGCAAAAGGCACCCAAAGGAAAGTGCAGAACTGCCACAACATTGCTGTCTCCACCCCTTTTTCCTTGGGACCTTCCCTAAGGCTTGCCTGATATACTTGCTAATGGAAAAGTTTATTACAGAGACCTGGGTTAGGGTTTGTTAAAGCAGGAAGCCCTGAGCTCCAGGCACACTGCAGCTGCAAAAGGCATCCCAAAGAGAGCGCAAAACTTCCACAACATGGCTGTCTCCACCCCTTTTTCCTTGGGACCTTCAATAACCCTAGCCTGATTTACCTGCCTATGGTTAGGGTTAGGGTTGAGCCGAGGGTTAGGGTTTTTTAAACCAGGAAGCCCTGAGCTCCAGGCACACTGCAGCTGCAAAAGGCATCCCAAAGAGAGCGCAAAACTGCCACAACATGGCTGTCTCCACCCCTTTTTCCTTGGGACCTTCCCTAACCCTAGGCTGATTTACCTGCCTATGGAAAAGGTTATTACAGAGCCTAGGGTTAGGGTTTTTAAAGCAGGAAGCCCTGAGCTCCAGGCACACTGCAGCTGCAAAAGGCACCCAAAGGAAAGTGCAGAACTGCCACAACATGGCTGTCTCCACCCCTTTTTCCTTGGGACCTTCCCTAACCCTAGGCTGATTTACCTGCCTAGGGTTAGGGTTAGGGTTGAGCCTAGGGTTAGGGTTTTTTAAAGCAGGAAGCCCAGAGCTCCAGGCACACTGCAGCTGCAAAAGGCATCCCAAAGACTGCGCAAAACTGCCACAACAATGCTGTCTCCACCCCTTTTTCCTTGGGACCTTCCCTAACCCTAGGCTGATTTACCTGCATAAGGAAAAGGTTATTACAGAGCCTAGGGTTAGGGTTCCTTAAACCAGGAAGCCCTGAGCTCCAGGCACACTGCAGCTGCAAAAGGCATCCCAAAGAGAGCGCAAAACTGCCACAACATGGCTGTCTCCACCCCTTTTTCCTTGGGACCTTCCCTAACCCTAGCCTGATATACTTGCCTATGGAAAAGGTTATTACAGAGCCTAGGGTTAGGGTTTTTTAAAGCAGGAAGCCCTGAGCTCCAGGCACACTGCAGCTGCAAAAGGCATCCCAAAGAGAGCGCAAAACTGCCACAACATGGCTGTCTCCAACCCTTTTTCCTTGGGACCTTCCCTAACCCTAGGCTGATTTACCTGCATAAGGAAAAGGTTATTACAGAGCCTAGGGTTAGGGTTCCTTAAACCAGGAAGCCCTGAGGTCCAGGCACACTGCAGCTGCAAAAGGCACCCAAAGGAAAGTGCAGAACTGCCACAACATTGCTGTCTCCACCCCTTTTTCCTTGGGACCTTCCCTAACCGTTGCCTGATATAATTGCTAATGGAAAAGTTTATTACAGAGCCTAGGGTTAGGGTTTGTTAAAGCAGGAAGCCCTGAGCTCCAGGCACACTGCAGCTGCAAAAGGCATCCCAAAGAGTGCGCAAAAATGCCACAACATGGCTGTCTCTAGCCCTTTTTCCTTGGGACCTTCCTAACCCTAGCCTGATATACTTGCCTATGGAAAAGGTTATTACAGAGCCTAGGGTTAGGGTTTCTTAAACCAGGAAGCCCTGAGCTCCAGGCACACTGCAGCTGCAAAAGGCATCCCAAAGAGTGCGCAAAACTGCCACAACATGGCTGTCTCCACCCCTTTTTCCTTGGGACCTTCCCTAACCCCAGGCTGATTTACCTGCCTAGGGTTAGGGTTAGGTTTGAGCCTAGGGTTAGGGTTTCTTAAACCAGGAAGCCCTGAGCTCCAGGCACACTGCAGCTGCAAAAGGCATCCCAAAGAGAGCGCAAAACTGCCACAACATGGCTGTCTCCACCCCTTTTTCCTTGGGACCTTCCCTAACCCTAGGTGATTTACCTGCCTAGGGTTAGGGTTAGGGTTGAGCCTAGGGTTAGGGTTCCTCAAACCAGGAAGCCCTGAGCTCCAGGCACACTGCAGCTGCAAAAGGCACCCAAAGGAAAGTGCAGAACTGCCACAACATGGCTGTCTCCACCCCTTTTTCCTTGGGACCTTCCCTAACCCTTGCCTGATATACTTGCTAATGGAAAAGTTTATTACAGAGCCTAGGGTTAGGGTTTGTTAAAGCAGGAAGCCCTGAGCTCCAGGCACACTGCAGCTGCAAAAGGCATCCCAAAGAGAGCGCAAAACTGCCACAACATGGCTGTCTCCACCCCTTTTTCCTTGGGACCTTCCCTAACCCTAGGCTGATTTACCTGGCTATGGAAAAGGTTATTACAGAGCCTAGGGTTAGGGTTTTTAAAGCAGGAAGCCCTGAGCTCCAGGCACACTGCAGCTGCAAAAGGCACCCAAAGGAAAGTGCAGAACTGCCACAACATGGCTGTCTCCACCCCTTTTTCCTTGGGACCTTCCCTAACCCTAGCCTGATTTACCTGCCTAGGGTTAGGGTTAGGGTTGAGCCTAGGGTTAGGGTTTTTAAACCAGGAAGCCCAGAGCTCCAGGCACACTGGAGCTGCAAAAGGCATCCCAAAGAGTGCGCAAAACTGCCACAACAATGCTGTCTCCACCCCTTTTTCCTTGGGACCTTCCCTAACCCTAGGCTGATTTACTTGCCTATGGAAAAGGTTATTACAGAGCCTAGGGTTAGGGTTTCTCAAACCAGGAAGCCCTGAGCTCCAGGCACACTGCAGCTGCAAAAGGCATCCCAAAGAGAGCGCAAAAGTGCCACAACATGGCTGTCTCCACCCCTTTTTCCTTGGGACCTTCCCTAACCCTAGGCTGATTTACCTGGCTATGGAAAAGGTTATTACAGAGCCTAGGGTTAGGGTTTTTAAAGCAGGAAGCCCTGAGCTCCAGGCACACAGCAGCTGCAAAAGGCATCCCAAGGAAAGTGCAGAACTGCCACAACATGGCTGTCTCCACCCCTTTTTCCTTGGGACCTTCCCTAACCCTAGGCTGATTTACTTGCCTATGGAAAAGGTTATTACAGAGCCTAGGGTTAGGGTTTCTTAAACCAGGAAGCCCTGAGCTCCAGGCACACTGCAGCTGCAAAAGGCATCCCAAAGAGAGCGCAAAACTGCCACAACATGGCTGTCTCCACCCCTTTTTCCTTGGGACCTTCCCTAACCCTAGGTGATTTACCTGCCTAGGGTTAGGGTTAGGGTTGAGCCTAGGGTTAGGGTTCCTCAAACCAGGAAGCCCTGAGCTCCAGGCACACTGCAGCTGCAAAAGGCACCCAAAGGAAAGTGCAGAACTGCCACAACATGGCTGTCTCCATCCCTTTTTCCTTGGGACCTTCCCTAACCCTAGCCTGATTTACCTGCCTATGGAAAAGGTTATTACAGAGCCTAGGGTTAGGGTTTTTTAAACCAGGAAGCCCTGAGCTCCAGGCACACTGCAGCTGCAAAAGGCACCCCAAGGAAAGTGCAGAACTGCCACAACATGGCTGTCTCCACCCCTTTTTCCTTGGGACCTTCCCTAACCCTTGCCTGATATACTTGCTAATGGAAAAGTTTATTACAGAGCCTAGGGTTAGGGTTTGTTAAAGCAGGAAGCCCTGAGCTCCAGGCACACTGCAGCTGCAATAGGCATCCCAAAGAGAGCGCAAAACTTCCACAACATGGCTGTCTCCACCCCTTTTTCCTTGGGACCTTCCTAACCCTAGCCTGATATACTTGCCTATGGAAAAGGTTATTACAGAGCCTAGGGTTAGGGTTTCTCAAACCAAGAAGCCCTGAGCTCCAGGCACACTGCAGCTGCAAAAGGCATCCCAAAGAGAGCGCAAAACTGCCACAACATGGCTGTCTCCAGCCCTTTTTCCTTGGGACCTTCCCTAACCCTAGCCTGATTTACCTGCCTAGGGTTAGGGTTAGGGTTGAGCCTAGGGTTAGGGTTTTTTAAACCAGGAAGCCCTGAGCTCCAAGCACACTGCAGCTGCAAAAGGCACCCCAAGGAAAGTGCAGAACTGCCACAACATGGCTGTCTCAACCCTTATACCTTGGGACCTTCCCTAACCCTAGGTGATTTACTTGCCTATGGAAAAGGTCTTTACTGAGCCTAGGGTTAGGGTTTCTTAAACCAGGAAGCCCTGAGCTCCAGGCACACTGCAGCTGCAAAAGGCATCCCAAAGAGAGCGCAAAACTGCCACAACATGGCTGTCTCCACCCCTTTTTCCTTGGGACCTTCCCTAACCCTAGGCTGATTTACCTGGCTATGGAAAAGGTTATTACAGAGCCTAGGGTTAGGGTTTTTAAAGCAGGAAGCCCTGAGCTCCAGGCACACAGCAGCTGCAAAAAGCACCCAAAGGAAAGTGCAGAACTGCCACAACATTGCTGTCTCCACCCCTTTTTCCTTGGGACCTTCCCTAACCCTAGGCTGATTTACTTGCCTATGGAAAAGGTTATTACAGAGCCTAGGGTTAGGGTTTCTTAAACCAGGAAGCCCTGAGCTCCAGGCACACTGCAGCTGCAAAAGGCATCCCAAAGAGTGCACAAAACTGCCACAACATGGCTGTCTCCAACCCTTTTTCCTTGGGACCTTCCCTAACCCTAGGCTGATTTACCTGCATAAGGAAAAGGTTATTACAGAGCCTAGGGTTAGGGTTCCTTAAACCAGGAAGCCCTGAGGTCCAGGCACACTGCAGTTGCAAAAGGCACCCAAAGGAAAGTGCAGAACTGCCACAACATTGCTGTCTCCACCCCTTTTTCCTTGGGACCTTCCCTAACCCTTGCCTGATATACTTGCTAATGGAAAAGTATATTACAGAGACTTGGGTTAGGGTTTGTTAAACCAGGAAGCCCTGAGCTCCAGGCACACTGCAGCTGCAAAAGGCATCCCAAAGAGTGCGCAAAAATGCCACAACATGCCTGTCTCTAGCCCTTTTTCCTTGGGACCTTCCTAACCCTAGCCTGATATACTTGCCTATGGAAAAGGTTATTACAGAGCCTAGGGTTAGGGTTTCTTAAACCAGGAAGCCCTGAGCTCCAGGCACACTGCAGCTGCAAAAGGCATCCCAAAGAGAGCGCAAAACTGCCACAACATGGCTGTCTCCACCCCTTTTTCCTTGGGACCTTCCCTAACCCCAGGCTGATTTACCTGCCTAGGGTTAGGGTTAGGGTTGAGCCTAGGGTCAGGGTTTCTTAAACCAGGAAGCCCTGAGCTCCAGGCACACTGCAGCTGCAAAAGGCATCCCAAAGAGAGCGCAAAACTGCCACAACATGGCTGTCTCCACCCCTTTTTCCTTGGGACCTTCCCTAACCCTAGGTGATTTACCTGCCTAGGGTTAGGGTTAGGGTTGAGCCTAGGGTTAGGGTTCCTCAAACCAGGAAGCCCTGAGCTCCAGGCACACTGCAGCTGCAAAAGGCACCCAAAGGAAAGTGCAGAACTGCCACAACATGGCTGTCTCCACCCCTTTTTCCTTGGGACCTTCCCTAACCCTTGCCTGATATACTTGCTAATGGAAAAGTTTATTACAGAGCCTAGGGTTAGGGTTTGTTAAAGCAGGAAGCCCTGAGCTCCAGGCACACTGCAGCTGCAAAAGGCATCCCAAAGAGAGCGCAAAACTGCCACAACATGGCTGTCTCCACCCCTTTTTCCTTGGGACCTTCCCTAACCCTAGGCTGATTTACCTGCCTAGGGTTAGGGTTAGGGTTGAGCCTAGGGTTAGGGTTTTTAAACCAGGAAGCCCAGAGCTCCAGGCACACTGGAGCTGCAAAAGGCATCCCAAAGAGTGCGCAAAACTGCCACAACAATGCTGTCTCCACCCCTTTTTCCTTGGGACCTTCCCTAACCCTAGGCTGATTTACTTGCCTATGGAAAAGGTTATTACAGAGCCTAGGGTTAGGGTTTCTCAAAGCAGGAAGCCCTGAGCTCCAGGCACACTGCAGCTGCAAAAGGCATCCCAAAGAGAGCGCAAAAGTGCCACAACATGGCTGTCTCCACCCCTTTTTCCTTGGGACCTTCCCTAACCCTAGGCTGATTTACCTGCCTAGGGTTAGGGTTAGGGTTGAGCCTAGGGTTAGGGTTTCTTAAACCAGGAAGCCCTGAGCTCCAGGCACACTGCAGCTGCAAAAGGCATCCCAAAGAGGGAGAAAAGAAACACAAAATGGCTGTCTCCACCCCGTCTTCCTTGGGACCTTCCCTAACCCTACGCTGATTTACCTGCCTAGGGTAAGGGTTATTGTTGAGCCTAGGGTTAGGGTTTTTAAACCAGGAAGCCCTGAGCTCCAGGCACACTGCAGCTGCAAAAGGCATCCCAAGGAAAGTGCAGAACTGCCACAACATGGCTGTCTCCACCCCTTTTTCCTTGGGACCTTCAATAACCCTAGGTGATTTACCTGCCTATGGAAGAGGTTATTACTGCTCCTAGGGTTAGGGTTTCTTAAACCAGGAAGCCCTGAGCTCCAGGCACACTGCAGCTGCAAAAGGCATCCCAAAGAGAGCGCAAAACTGCCACAACATGGCTGTCTCCACCCCTTTTTCCTTGGGACCTTCCCTAACCCTAGGCTGATTTACCTGCCTATGGAAAAGGTTATTACAGAGCCTAGGGTTAGGGTTTCTTAAACCAGGAAGCCCTGAGCTCCAGGCACACTGCAGCTGCAAAAGGCATCCCAAAGAGGGTGAAAACAACCACAACATGGCTGTCTCCACCCCTTTTTCCTCGGGAACTTACTTAACACTAGGTGATTTATTTGCTTATGGAAATGGTTATTACTGAGCCTATGGAGAGGGTTTTTAACCAGGAAGCCCTGAGCTCCAGGCACACTGCAGCTGCAAAAGGCACCCCAAGGAAAGTGCAGAACTGCCACAACATGGCTGTCTCCACCCCTTTTTCCTTGGGACCTTCCCTAACCCTAGGCTGGTTTACCTGCCTATGGAAAAGGTTTTACTGAGCCTAGGGTAAGAGATTCTTAAACCAGGAAGCCCTGAGCTCCAGGCACACTGCAGCTGCACAAGGCATCCCAAGGAAAGTGCAGAACTGCCACAACATGGCTGTCTCCACCCCTTCTTCCTTGGGACCTTCCCTAAACTTAGGCTGATTTACCTGCCTATGGAAAAGGTTATTACAGAGCCTAGGGTTAGGGTTTCTTAAACCAGGAAGCCCTGAGCTCCAGGCACACTGCAGCTGCAAAAGTCACCCCAAGGAAAGTGCAGAACTGCCACAACATGGCTGTCTCCACCCCTTTTTCCTTGGGATCTTACTTAACCCTGGGTGCTTTACTTGCCTATGGAAAAGGTTATTACAGAGCCTAGGGTTAGGGTTTTTTAAAGCAGGAAGCCCTGAGCTCCAGGCACACTGCAGCTGCAAAAGGCATACCAAAGAGGGCGAAAACAACCACAACATGGCTGTCTCCACCCCTTTTTCCTTGGGACCTTCCCTAACCCTAGGTGATTTACCTGCCTAGGGTTAGGGTGAGGGTTGAGCCTAGGGTTAGGGTTTCTTAAACCAGGAAGCCCTGAGCTCCAGGCACACTGCAGC
The DNA here is from genome assembly GCA_039654755.1 of Calcarius lapponicus. Lineage (NCBI taxonomy): Eukaryota > Metazoa > Chordata > Aves > Passeriformes > Fringillidae > Calcarius > Calcarius lapponicus. The sequence continues at coordinate 160,471 of JBBFKN010000092.1, read as the reverse complement.
TGCAAAAGGCATCCCAAAGAGAGCGCAAAACTGCCACAACAAGGCTGTCTCCACCCCTTTTTCCTTGCGACCATCCCTAACCCTAGGCTGATTTACCTGCCTAGGGTTAGGGTTAGGGTTGAGCCTAGGGTTAGGGTTTTTTAAACCAGGAAGCCCTGAGCTCCAGGCACACTGCAGCTGCAAAAGGCATCCCAAAGAGAGTGTAAAACTGCCACAACATGGCTGTCTCCACCACTTTTTCCTTGGGACCCTCCCTAACCCTAGGCTGATTTACCTGCCTTGGGTTAGGGTTAGGGTTGTGCCTAGGGTTAGGGTTTCATAAACCAGGAAGCCCTGAGCTCCAGGCACACTGCAGCTGCAAAAGGCATACCAAAGAGGGCGAAAACAACCACAACATGGCTGTCTCCACCCCTTTTTCCTTGGGACCTTCCCTAACCCTTGCCTGATTTACCTGCCTAAGGAAAAGGTTATTACAGAGCCTAGGGTTAGGGTTCCTTAAACCAGGAAGCCCTGAGCTCCAGGCACACTGCAGCTGCAAAAGGCATCCCAAAGAGAGCGCAAATCCTCCACAACATGGCTGTCTCCACCCCTTTTTCCTTGGGACCTTCCCTAACCCTAGGCTGATTTACCTGCCTATGGAAAAGGTTATTACTGAGCCTAGGGATAGGGTTTCTCAAACCAGGAAGCCCTGAGCTCCAGGCACACTGCAGCTGCAAAAGGCATCCCAAAGCGAGCGCAAAACTGCCACAACATGGCTGTCTCTAGCCCTTTTTCCTTGGGACCTTCCCGAACCCTAGCCTGATTTACTTGCCTATGGAAAAGGTTATTACAGAGCCTAGGGTTAGGGTTCCTTAAACCAGGAAGCCCTGAGCTCCTGGCACACTGCAGCTGCAAAAGGCACCCAAAGGAAAGTGCAGAACTGCCACAACATTGCTGTCTCCACCCCTTTTTCCTTGGGACCTTCCCTAAGGCTTGCCTGATATACTTGCTAATGGAAAAGTTTATTACAGAGACCTGGGTTAGGGTTTGTTAAAGCAGGAAGCCCTGAGCTCCAGGCACACTGCAGCTGCAATAGGCATCCCAAAGAGAGCGCAAAACTTCCACAACATGGCTGTCTCCACCCCTTTTTCCTTGGGACCTTCCCTAACCCTAGCCTGATTTACCTGCCTATGGTTAGGGTTAGGGTTGAGCCGAGGGTTAGGGTTTTTTAAACCAGGAAGCCCTGAGCTCCAGGCACACTGCAGCTGCAAAAGGCATCCCAAAGAGAGCGCAAAACTGCCACAACATGGCTGTCTCCACCCCTTTTTCCTTGGGACCTTCCCTAACCCTAGGCTGATTTACCTGCCTATGGAAAAGGTTATTACAGAGCCTAGGGTTAGGGTTTTTAAAGCAGGAAGCCCTGAGCTCCAGGCACACTGCAGCTGCAAAAGGCACCCAAAGGAAAGTGCAGAACTGCCACAACATGGCTGTCTCCACCCCTTTTTCCTTGGGACCTTCCCTAACCCTAGGCTGATTTACCTGCCTAGGGTTAGGGTTAGGGTTGAGCCTAGGGTTAGGGTTTTTTAAAGCAGGAAGCCCAGAGCTCCAGGCACACTGCAGCTGCAAAAGGCATCCCAAAGACTGCGCAAAACTGCCACAACAATGCTGTCTCCACCCCTTTTTCCTTGGGACCTTCCCTAACCCTAGGCTGATTTACCTGCATAAGGAAAAGGTTATTACAGAGCCTAGGGTTAGGGTTCCTTAAACCAGGAAGCCCTGAGCTCCAGGCACACTGCAGCTGCAAAAGGCATCCCAAAGAGAGCGCAAAACTGCCACAACATGGCTGTCTCCACCCCTTTTTCCTTGGGACCTTCCCTAACCCTAGCCTGATATACTTGCCTATGGAAAAGGTTATTACAGAGCCTAGGGTTAGGGTTTTTTAAAGCAGGAAGCCCTGAGCTCCAGGCACACTGCAGCTGCAAAAGGCATCCCAAAGAGAGCGCAAAACTGCCACAACATGGCTGTCTCCAACCCTTTTTCCTTGGGACCTTCCCTAACCCTAGGCTGATTTACCTGCATAAGGAAAAGGTTATTACAGAGCCTAGGGTTAGGGTTCCTTAAACCAGGAAGCCCTGAGGTCCAGGCACACTGCAGCTGCAAAAGGCACCCAAAGGAAAGTGCAGAACTGCCACAACATTGCTGTCTCCACCCCTTTTTCCTTGGGACCTTCCCTAACCGTTGCCTGATATAATTGCTAATGGAAAAGTTTATTACAGAGCCTAGGGTTAGGGTTTGTTAAAGCAGGAAGCCCTGAGCTCCAGGCACACTGCAGCTGCAAAAGGCATCCCAAAGAGTGCGCAAAAATGCCACAACATGGCTGTCTCTAGCCCTTTTTCCTTGGGACCTTCCTAACCCTAGCCTGATATACTTGCCTATGGAAAAGGTTATTACAGAGCCTAGGGTTAGGGTTTCTTAAACCAGGAAGCCCTGAGCTCCAGGCACACTGCAGCTGCAAAAGGCATCCCAAAGAGTGCGCAAAACTGCCACAACATGGCTGTCTCCACCCCTTTTTCCTTGGGACCTTCCCTAACCCCAGGCTGATTTACCTGCCTAGGGTTAGGGTTAGGTTTGAGCCTAGGGTTAGGGTTTCTTAAACCAGGAAGCCCTGAGCTCCAGGCACACTGCAGCTGCAAAAGGCATCCCAAAGAGAGCGCAAAACTGCCACAACATGGCTGTCTCCACCCCTTTTTCCTTGGGACCTTCCCTAACCCTAGGTGATTTACCTGCCTAGGGTTAGGGTTAGGGTTGAGCCTAGGGTTAGGGTTCCTCAAACCAGGAAGCCCTGAGCTCCAGGCACACTGCAGCTGCAAAAGGCACCCAAAGGAAAGTGCAGAACTGCCACAACATGGCTGTCTCCACCCCTTTTTCCTTGGGACCTTCCCTAACCCTTGCCTGATATACTTGCTAATGGAAAAGTTTATTACAGAGCCTAGGGTTAGGGTTTGTTAAAGCAGGAAGCCCTGAGCTCCAGGCACACTGCAGCTGCAAAAGGCATCCCAAAGAGAGCGCAAAACTGCCACAACATGGCTGTCTCCACCCCTTTTTCCTTGGGACCTTCCCTAACCCTAGGCTGATTTACCTGGCTATGGAAAAGGTTATTACAGAGCCTAGGGTTAGGGTTTTTAAAGCAGGAAGCCCTGAGCTCCAGGCACACTGCAGCTGCAAAAGGCACCCAAAGGAAAGTGCAGAACTGCCACAACATGGCTGTCTCCACCCCTTTTTCCTTGGGACCTTCCCTAACCCTAGCCTGATTTACCTGCCTAGGGTTAGGGTTAGGGTTGAGCCTAGGGTTAGGGTTTTTAAACCAGGAAGCCCAGAGCTCCAGGCACACTGGAGCTGCAAAAGGCATCCCAAAGAGTGCGCAAAACTGCCACAACAATGCTGTCTCCACCCCTTTTTCCTTGGGACCTTCCCTAACCCTAGGCTGATTTACTTGCCTATGGAAAAGGTTATTACAGAGCCTAGGGTTAGGGTTTCTCAAACCAGGAAGCCCTGAGCTCCAGGCACACTGCAGCTGCAAAAGGCATCCCAAAGAGAGCGCAAAAGTGCCACAACATGGCTGTCTCCACCCCTTTTTCCTTGGGACCTTCCCTAACCCTAGGCTGATTTACCTGGCTATGGAAAAGGTTATTACAGAGCCTAGGGTTAGGGTTTTTAAAGCAGGAAGCCCTGAGCTCCAGGCACACAGCAGCTGCAAAAGGCATCCCAAGGAAAGTGCAGAACTGCCACAACATGGCTGTCTCCACCCCTTTTTCCTTGGGACCTTCCCTAACCCTAGGCTGATTTACTTGCCTATGGAAAAGGTTATTACAGAGCCTAGGGTTAGGGTTTCTTAAACCAGGAAGCCCTGAGCTCCAGGCACACTGCAGCTGCAAAAGGCATCCCAAAGAGAGCGCAAAACTGCCACAACATGGCTGTCTCCACCCCTTTTTCCTTGGGACCTTCCCTAACCCTAGGTGATTTACCTGCCTAGGGTTAGGGTTAGGGTTGAGCCTAGGGTTAGGGTTCCTCAAACCAGGAAGCCCTGAGCTCCAGGCACACTGCAGCTGCAAAAGGCACCCAAAGGAAAGTGCAGAACTGCCACAACATGGCTGTCTCCATCCCTTTTTCCTTGGGACCTTCCCTAACCCTAGCCTGATTTACCTGCCTATGGAAAAGGTTATTACAGAGCCTAGGGTTAGGGTTTTTTAAACCAGGAAGCCCTGAGCTCCAGGCACACTGCAGCTGCAAAAGGCACCCCAAGGAAAGTGCAGAACTGCCACAACATGGCTGTCTCCACCCCTTTTTCCTTGGGACCTTCCCTAACCCTTGCCTGATATACTTGCTAATGGAAAAGTTTATTACAGAGCCTAGGGTTAGGGTTTGTTAAAGCAGGAAGCCCTGAGCTCCAGGCACACTGCAGCTGCAATAGGCATCCCAAAGAGAGCGCAAAACTTCCACAACATGGCTGTCTCCACCCCTTTTTCCTTGGGACCTTCCTAACCCTAGCCTGATATACTTGCCTATGGAAAAGGTTATTACAGAGCCTAGGGTTAGGGTTTCTCAAACCAAGAAGCCCTGAGCTCCAGGCACACTGCAGCTGCAAAAGGCATCCCAAAGAGAGCGCAAAACTGCCACAACATGGCTGTCTCCAGCCCTTTTTCCTTGGGACCTTCCCTAACCCTAGCCTGATTTACCTGCCTAGGGTTAGGGTTAGGGTTGAGCCTAGGGTTAGGGTTTTTTAAACCAGGAAGCCCTGAGCTCCAAGCACACTGCAGCTGCAAAAGGCACCCCAAGGAAAGTGCAGAACTGCCACAACATGGCTGTCTCAACCCTTATACCTTGGGACCTTCCCTAACCCTAGGTGATTTACTTGCCTATGGAAAAGGTCTTTACTGAGCCTAGGGTTAGGGTTTCTTAAACCAGGAAGCCCTGAGCTCCAGGCACACTGCAGCTGCAAAAGGCATCCCAAAGAGAGCGCAAAACTGCCACAACATGGCTGTCTCCACCCCTTTTTCCTTGGGACCTTCCCTAACCCTAGGCTGATTTACCTGGCTATGGAAAAGGTTATTACAGAGCCTAGGGTTAGGGTTTTTAAAGCAGGAAGCCCTGAGCTCCAGGCACACAGCAGCTGCAAAAAGCACCCAAAGGAAAGTGCAGAACTGCCACAACATTGCTGTCTCCACCCCTTTTTCCTTGGGACCTTCCCTAACCCTAGGCTGATTTACTTGCCTATGGAAAAGGTTATTACAGAGCCTAGGGTTAGGGTTTCTTAAACCAGGAAGCCCTGAGCTCCAGGCACACTGCAGCTGCAAAAGGCATCCCAAAGAGTGCACAAAACTGCCACAACATGGCTGTCTCCAACCCTTTTTCCTTGGGACCTTCCCTAACCCTAGGCTGATTTACCTGCATAAGGAAAAGGTTATTACAGAGCCTAGGGTTAGGGTTCCTTAAACCAGGAAGCCCTGAGGTCCAGGCACACTGCAGTTGCAAAAGGCACCCAAAGGAAAGTGCAGAACTGCCACAACATTGCTGTCTCCACCCCTTTTTCCTTGGGACCTTCCCTAACCCTTGCCTGATATACTTGCTAATGGAAAAGTATATTACAGAGACTAGGGTTAGGGTTTGTTAAACCAGGAAGCCCTGAGCTCCAGGCACACTGCAGCTGCAAAAGGCATCCCAAAGAGTGCGCAAAAATGCCACAACATGCCTGTCTCTAGCCCTTTTTCCTTGGGACCTTCCTAACCCTAGCCTGATATACTTGCCTATGGAAAAGGTTATTACAGAGCCTAGGGTTAGGGTTTCTTAAACCAGGAAGCCCTGAGCTCCAGGCACACTGCAGCTGCAAAAGGCATCCCAAAGAGAGCGCAAAACTGCCACAACATGGCTGTCTCCACCCCTTTTTCCTTGGGACCTTCCCTAACCCCAGGCTGATTTACCTGCCTAGGGTTAGGGTTAGGGTTGAGCCTAGGGTCAGGGTTTCTTAAACCAGGAAGCCCTGAGCTCCAGGCACACTGCAGCTGCAAAAGGCATCCCAAAGAGAGCGCAAAACTGCCACAACATGGCTGTCTCCACCCCTTTTTCCTTGGGACCTTCCCTAACCCTAGGTGATTTACCTGCCTAGGGTTAGGGTTAGGGTTGAGCCTAGGGTTAGGGTTCCTCAAACCAGGAAGCCCTGAGCTCCAGGCACACTGCAGCTGCAAAAGGCACCCAAAGGAAAGTGCAGAACTGCCACAACATGGCTGTCTCCACCCCTTTTTCCTTGGGACCTTCCCTAACCCTTGCCTGATATACTTGCTAATGGAAAAGTTTATTACAGAGCCTAGGGTTAGGGTTTGTTAAAGCAGGAAGCCCTGAGCTCCAGGCACACTGCAGCTGCAAAAGGCATCCCAAAGAGAGCGCAAAACTGCCACAACATGGCTGTCTCCACCCCTTTTTCCTTGGGACCTTCCCTAACCCTAGGCTGATTTACCTGCCTAGGGTTAGGGTTAGGGTTGAGCCTAGGGTTAGGGTTTTTAAACCAGGAAGCCCAGAGCTCCAGGCACACTGGAGCTGCAAAAGGCATCCCAAAGAGTGCGCAAAACTGCCACAACAATGCTGTCTCCACCCCTTTTTCCTTGGGACCTTCCCTAACCCTAGGCTGATTTACTTGCCTATGGAAAAGGTTATTACAGAGCCTAGGGTTAGGGTTTCTCAAAGCAGGAAGCCCTGAGCTCCAGGCACACTGCAGCTGCAAAAGGCATCCCAAAGAGAGCGCAAAAGTGCCACAACATGGCTGTCTCCACCCCTTTTTCCTTGGGACCTTCCCTAACCCTAGGCTGATTTACCTGGCTATGGAAAAGGTTATTACAGAGCCTAGGGTTAGGGTTTTTAAAGCAGGAAGCCCTGAGCTCCAGGCACACAGCAGCTGCAAAAGGCACCCAAAGGAAAGTGCAGAACTGCCACAACATTGCTGTCTCCACCCCTTTTTCCTTGGGACCTTCCCTAACCCTAGGCTGATTTACTTGCCTATGGAAAAGGTTATTACAGAGCCTAGGGTTAGGGTTTCTTAAACCAGGAAGCCCTGAGCTCCAGGCACACTGCAGCTGCAATAGGCATCCCAAAGAGAGCGCAAAACTGCCACAACATGGCTGTCTCCACCCCTTTTTCCTTGGGACCTTCCCTAACCCTAGGTGATTTACCTGCCTAGGGTTAGGGTTAGGGTTGAGCCTAGGGTTAGGGTTCCTCAAACCAGGAAGCCCTGAGCTCCAGGCACACTGCAGCTGCAAAAGGCACCCAAAGGAAAGTGCAGAACTGCCACAACATGGCTGTCTCCATCCCTTTTTCCTTGGGACCTTCCCTAACCCTAGCCTGATTTACCTGCCTATGGAAAAGGTTATTACAGAGCCTAGGGTTAGGGTTTTTTAAACCAGGAAGCCCTGAGCTCCAGGCACACTGCAGCTGCAAAAGGCACCCCAAGGAAAGTGCAGAACTGCCACATCATGGCTGTCTCCACCCCTTTTTCCTTGGGACCTTCCCTAACCCTTGCCTGATATACTTGCTAATGGAAAAGTTTATTACAGAGCCTAGGGTTAGGGTTTGTTAAAGCAGGAAGCCCTGAGCTCCAGGCACACTGCAGCTGCAATAGGCATCCCAAAGAGAGCGCAAAACTTCCACAACATGGCTGTCTCCACCCCTTTTTCCTTGGGACCTTCCTAACCCTAGCCTGATATACTTGCCTATGGAAAAGGTTATTACAGAGCCTAGGGTTAGGGTTTCTCAAACCAGGAAGCCCTGAGCTCCAGGCACACTGCAGCTGCAAAAGGCATCCCAAAGAGAGCGCAAAACTGCCACAACATGGCTGTCTCCAGCCCTTTTTCCTTGGGACCTTCCCTAACCCTAGCCTGATTTACCTGCCTAGGGTTAGGGTTAGGGTTGAGCCTAGGGTTAGGGTTTTTTAAACCAGGAAGCCCTGAGCTCCAAGCACACTGCAGCTGCAAAAGGCACCCCAAGGAAAGTGCAGAACTGCCACAACATGGCTGTCTCAACCCTTATACCTTGGGACCTTCCCTAACCCTAGGTGATTTACTTGCCTATGGAAAAGGTCTTTACTGAGCCTAGGGTTAGGGTTTCTTAAACCAGGAAGCCCTGAGCTCCAGGCACACTGCAGCTGCAAAAGGCATCCCAAACAGAGCGCAAAACTGCCACAACATGGCTGTCTCCACCCCTTTTTCCTTGGGACCTTCCCTAACCCTAGGCTGATTTACCTGGCTATGGAAAAGGTTATTACAGAGCCTAGGGTTAGGGTTTTTAAAGCAGGAAGCCCTGAGCTCCAGGCACACAGCAGCTGCAAAAGGCACCCCAAGGAAAGTGCAGAACTGCCACAACATTGCTGTCTCCACCCCTTTTTCCTTGGGACCTTCCCTAACCCTAGGCTGATTTACCTGCCTATGGAAAAGGTTATTACAGAGCCTAGGGTTAGGGTTTCTTAAACCAGGAAGCCCTGAGCTCCAGGCACACAGCAGCTGCAAAAGGCATCCCAAAGAGAGCGCAAAACTGCCACAACATGGCTGTCTCCAACCCTTTTTCCTTGGGACCTTCCCTAAACCTAGGCTGATTTACCTGCATAAGGAAAAGGTTATTACAGAGCCTAGGGTTAGGGTTCCTTAAACCAGGAAGCCCTGAGGTCCAGGCACACTGCAGTTGCAAAAGGCACCCAAAGGAAAGTGCAGAACTGCCACAACATTGCTGTCTCCACCCCTTTTTCCTTGGGACCTTCCCTAACCCTTGCCTGATATACTTGCTAATGGAAAAGTTTATTACAGAGACTAGGGTTAGGGTTTGTTAAACCAGGAAGCCCTGAGCTCCAGGCACACTGCAGCTGCAAAAGGCATCCCAAAGAGTGCGCAAAAATGCCACAACATGCCTGTCTCTAGCCCTTTTTCCTTGGGACCTTCCTAACCCTAGCCTGATATACTTGCCTATGGAAAAGGTTATTACAGAGCCTAGGGTTAGGGTTTCTTAAACCAGGAAGCCCTGAGCTCCAGGCACACTGCAGCTGCAAAAGGCATCCCAAAGAGAGCGCAAAACTGCCACAACATGGCTGTCTCCACCCCTTTTTCCTTGGGACCTTCCCTAACCCTAGGCTGATTTACCTGGCTATGGAAAAGGTTATTACAGAGCCTAGGGTTAGGGTTTTTAAAGCAGGAAGCCCTGAGCTCCAGGCACACAGCAGCTGCAAAAGGCACCCAAAGGAAAGTGCAGAACTGCCACAACATGGCTGTCTCAACCCTTATACCTTGGGACCTTCCCTAACCCTAGGTGATTTACTTGCCTATGGAAAAGGTCTTTACTGAGCCTAGGGTTAGGGTTTCTTAAACCAGGAAGCCCTGAGCTCCAGGCACACTGCAGCTGCAAAAGGCATCCCAAAGAGAGCGCAAAACTGCCACAACATGGCTGTCTCCACCCCTTTTTCCTTGGGACCTTCCCTAACCCTAGGCTGATTTACCTGGCTATGGAAAAGGTTATTACAGAGCCTAGGGTTAGGGTTTCTTAAACCAGGAAGCCCTGAGCTCCAGGCACACAGCAGCTGCAAAAGGCACCCAAAGGAAAGTGCAGAACTGCCACAACATTGCTGTCTCCACCCCTTTTTCCTTGGGACCTTCCCTAACCCTAGGCTGATTTACTTGCCTATGGAAAAGGTTATTACAGAGCCTAGGGTTAGGGTTTCTTAAACCAGGAAGCCCTGAGCTCCAGGCACACTGCAGCTGCAAAAGGCATCCCAAAGAGTGCGCAAAAATGCCACAACATGCCTGTCTCTAGCCCTTTTTCCTTGGGACCTTCCTAACCCTAGCCTGATATACTTGCCTATGGAAAAGGTTATTACAGAGCCTAGGGTTAGGGTTTCTTAAACCAGGAAGCCCTGAGCTCCAGGCACACTGCAGCTGCAAAAGGCATCCCAAAGAGAGCGCAAAACTGCCACAACATGGCTGTCTCCACCCCTTTTTCCTTGGGACCTTCCCTAACCCTAGGCTGATTTACCTGGCTATGGAAAAGGTTATTACAGAGCCTAGGGTTAGGGTTTCTCAAACCAGGAAGCCCTGAGCTCCAGGCACACTGCAGCTGCAAAAGGCATCCCAAAGAGAGCGCAAAACTGCCACAACATGGCTGTCTCCAGCCCTTTTTCCTTGGGACCTTCCCTAACCCTAGGCTGATTTACCTGCCTAGGGTTAGGGTTAGGGTTGAGCCTAGGGTTAGGGTTTTTTAAACCAGGAAGCCCTGAGCTCCAAGCACACTGCAGCTGCAAAAGGCACCCCAAGGAAAGTGCAGAACTGCCACAACATGGCTGTCTCAACCCTTATACCTTGGGACCTTCCCTAACCCTAGGTGATTTACTTGCCTATGGAAAAGGTCTTTACTGAGCCTAGGGTTAGGGTTTCTTAAACCAGGAAGCCCTGAGCTCCAGGCACACTGCAGCTTCAAAAGGCATCCCAAAGAGAGCGCAAAACTGCCACAACATGGCTGTCTCCACCCCTTTTTCCTTGGGACCTTCCCTAACCCTAGGCTGATTTACCTGCATAAGGAAAAGGTTATTACAGAGCCTAGGGTTAGGGTTTCTTAAACCAGGAAGCCCTGAGCTCCAGGCACACTGCAGCTGCAAAAGGCACCCCAAGGAAAGTGCAGAACTGCCACAACATTGCTGTCTCCACCCCTTTTTCCTTGGGACCTTCCCTAACCCTAGGCTGATTTACTTGCCTATGGAAAAGGTTATTACAGAGCCTAGGGTTAGGGTTTCTTAAACCAGGAAGCCCTGAGCTCCAGGCACACTGCAGCTGCAAAAGGCATCCCAAAGAGTGCGCAAAAATGCCACAACATGCCTGTCTCTAGCCCTTTTTCCTTGGGACCTTCCTAACCCTAGCCTGATATACTTGCCTATGGAAAAGGTTATTACAGAGCCTAGGGTTAGGGTTTCTTAAACCAGGAAGCCCTGAGCTCCAGGCACACTGCAGCTGCAAAAGGCATCCCAAAGAGAGCGCAAAACTGCCACAACATGGCTGTCTCCACCCCTTTTTCCTTGGGACCTTCCCTAACCCTAGGCTGATTTACCTGGCTATGGAAAAGTTTATTACAGAGCCTAGGGTTAGGGTTTTTAAAGCAGGAAGCCCTGAGCTGCAGGCACACAGCAGCTGCAAAAGGCACCCAAAGGAAAGTGCAGAACTGCCACAACATTGCTGTCTCCACCCCTTTTTCCTTGGGACCTTCCCTAACCCTAGGCTGATTTACTTGCCTATGGAAAAGGTTATTACAGAGCCTAGGGTTAGGGTTTCTTAAACCAGGAAGCCCTGAGCTCCAGGCACACTGCAGCTGCAAAAGGCACCCAAAGGAAAGTGCAGAACTGCCACAACATTGCTGTCTCCACCCCTTTTTCCGTGGGACCTTCCCTAACCCTTGCCTGATATACTTGCTAATGGAAAAGTTTATTACAGAGACTAGGGTTAGGGTTTGTTAAACCAGGAAGCCCTGAGCTCCAGGCACACTGCAGCTGCAAAAGGCATCCCAAAGAGTGCGCAAAAATGCCACAACATGGCTGTCTCTAGCCCTTTTTCCTTGGGACCTTCCTAACCCTAGCCTGATATACTTGCCTATGGAAAAGGTTATTACAGAGCCTAGGGTTAGGGTTTCTTAAACCAGGAAGCCCTGAGCTCCAGGCACACTGCAGCTGCAAAAGGCATCCCAAAGAGAGCGCAAAACTGCCACAACATGGCTGTCTCCACCCCTTTTTCCTTGGGACCTTCCCTAACCCTAGGCTGATTTACCTGCCTAGGTTTAGGGTTAGGGTTGAGCCTAGGGTTAGGGTTTCTTAAACCAGGAAGCCCTGAGCTCCAGGCACACTGCAGCTGCAAAAGGCATCCCAAAGAGAGCGCAAAACTGCCACAACATGGCTGTCTCCACCCCTTTTTCCGTGGGACCTTCCCTAACCCTTGCCTGATATACTTGCATAAGGAAAAGTTTATTACAGAGACTAGGGTTAGGGTTTGTTAAACCAGGAAGCCCTGAGCTCCAGGCACACTGCAGCTGCAAAAGGCACCCAAAGGAAAGTGCAGAACTGCCACAACATGGCTGTCTCCATCCCTTTTTCCTTGGGACCTTCCCTAACCCTAGCCTGATTTACCTGCCTATGGAAAAGGTTATTACAGAGCCTAGGGTTAGGGTTTCTTAAACCAGGAAGCCCTGAGCTCCAGGCACACTGCAGCTGCAAAAGGCACCCCAAGGAAAGTGCAGAACTGCCACAACATGGCTGTCTCCACCCCTTTTTCCTTGGGACCTTCCCTAACCCTAGGTGATTTACCTGCCTAGGGTTAGGGTTAGGGTTGAGCCTAGGGTTAGGGTTTCTCAAACCAGGAAGCCCTGAGCTCCAGGCACACTGCAGCTGCAAAAGGCACCCCAAGGAAAGTGCAGAACTGCCACAACATGGCTGTCTCCACCCCTTTTTCCTTGGGACCTTCCCTAACCCTAGGTGATTTACTTGCCTATGGAAAAGGTTATTACAGAGCCTAGGGTTAGGGTTTCTTAAACCAGGAAGCCCTGAGCTCCAGGCACACTGAAGCTGCAAAAGGCATCCCAAAGAGAGCGCAAAACTGCCACAACATGGCTGTCTCCAGCCCTTTTTCCTTGGGACCTTCCCTAACCCTAGCCTGATTTACCTGCCTAGGGTTAGGGTTATTGTTGAGCCTAGGGTTAGGGTTTTTTAAACCAGGAAGCCCTGAGCTCCAGGCACACTGCAGCTGCAAAAGGCACCCCAAGAAAAGTGCAGAACTGCCACAACATGGCTGTCTCCACCCCTTTTTCCTTGGGACCTTCCCTAACCCTTGCCTGATATACTTGCTAATGGAAAAGTTTATTACAGAGCCTAGGGTTAGGGTTTGTTAAACCAGGAAGCCCTGAGCTCCAGGCACACTGCAGCTGCAATAGGCATCCCAAAGAGAGCGCAAAACTTCCACAACATGGCTGTCTCCACCCCTTTTTCCTTGGGACCTTCCTAACCCTAGGTGATTTACTTGCCTATGGAAAAGGTTATTACAGAGCCTAGGGTTAGGGTTTCTCAAACCAGGAAGCCCTGAGCTCCAAGCACACTGCAGCTGCAAAAGGCACCCCAAGGAAAGTGCAGAACTGCCACAACATGGCTGTCTCAACCCTTATACCTTGGGACCTTCCCTAACCCTAGGTGATTTACTTGCCTATGGAAAAGGTCTTTACTGAGCCTAGGGTTAGGGTTTTTTAAACCAGGAAGCCCTGAGCTCCAGGCACACTGCAGCTGCAAAAGGCATCCCAAAGAGAGCGCAAAACTGCCACAACATGGCTGTCTCCACCCCTTTTTCCTTGGGACCTTCCCTAACCCTAGGCTGATTTACCTGCATAAGGAAAAGGTTATTACAGAGCCTAGGGTTAGGGTTCCTTAAACCAGGAAGCCCTGAGGTCCAGGCACACTGCAGTTGCAAAAGGCACCCAAAGGAAAGTGCAGAACTGCCACAACATTGCTGTCTCCACCCCTTTTTCCTTGGGACCTTCCCTAACCCTTGCCTGATATACTTGCTAATGGAAAAGTTTATTACAGAGACTAGGGTTAGGGTTTGTTAAACCAGGAAGCCCTGAGCTCCAGGCACACTGCAGCTGCAAAAGGCATCCCAAAGAGTGCGCAAAAATGCCACAACATGCCTGTCTCTAGCCCTTTTTCCTTGGGACCTTCCTAACCCTAGCCTGATATACTTGCCTATGGAAAAGGTTATTACAGAGCCTAGGGTTAGGGTTTCTTAAACCAGGAAGCCCTGAGCTCCAGGCACACTGCAGCTGCAAAAGGCATCCCAAAGAGAGCGCAAAACTGCCACAACATGGCTGTCTCCACCCCTTTTTCCTTGGGACCTTCCCTAACCCTAGGCTGATTTACCTGGCTATGGAAAAGGTTATTACAGAGCCTAGGGTTAGGGTTTTTAAAGCAGGAAGCCCTGAGCTCCAGGCACACAGCAGCTGCAAAAGGTACCCAAAGGAAAGTGCAGAACTGCCACAACATGGCTGTCTCAACCCTTATACCTTGGGACCTTCCCTAACCCTAGGCTGATTTACTTGCCTATGGAAAATGTTATTACAGAGCCTAGGGTTAGGGTTTCTTAAACCAGGAAGCCCTGAGCTCCAGGCACACTGCAGCTGCAAAAGGCATCCCAAAGAGTGCGCAAAAATGCCACAACATGGCTGTCTCCATCCCTTTTTCCTTGGGACCTTCCTAACCCTAGCCTGATATACTTGCCTATGGAAAAGGTTATTACAGAGCCTAGGGTTAGGGTTTCTTAAACCAGGAAGCCCTGAGCTCCAGGCACACTGCAGCTGCAAAAGGCATCCCAAAGAGAGCGCAAAACTGCCACAACATGGCTGTCTCCACCCCTTTTTCCTTGGGACCTTCCCTAACCCTAGGCTGATTTACCTGCCTAGGGTTAGGGTTAGGGTTGAGCCTAGGGTTAGGGTTTCTAAAACCAGGAAGCCCTGAGCTCCAGGCACACTGCAGCTGCAAAAGGCATCCCAAAGAGAGCGCAAAACTGCCACAACATGGCTGTCTCCACCCCTTTTTCCGTGGGACCTTCCCTAACCCTTGCCTGATATACTTGCTAATGGAAAAGTTTATTACAGAGACTAGGGTTAGGGTTTGTTAAACCAGGAAGCCCTGAGCTCCAGGCACACTGCAGCTGCAAAAGGCATCCCAAAGAGTGCGCAAAAATGCCACAACATGGCTGTCTCTAGCCCTTTTTCCTTGGGACCTTCCTAACCCTAGCCTGATATACTTGCCTATGGAAAAGGTTATTACAGAGCCTAGGGTTAGGGTTTCTTAAACCAGGAAGCCCTGAGCTCCAGGCACACTGCAGCTGCAATAGGCATCCCAAAGAGAGCGCAAAACTGCCACAACATGGCTGTCTCCACCCCTTTTTCCTTGGGACCTTCCCTAACCCTAGGTGATTTACCTGCCTAGGGTTAGGGTTAGGGTTGAGCCTAGGGTTAGGGTTTCTCAAACCAGGAAGCCCTGAGCTCCAGGCACACTGCAGCTGCAAAAGGCACCCAAAGGAAAGTGCAGAACTGCCACAACATGGCTGTCTCCATCCCTTTTTCCTTGGGACCTTCCCTAACCCTAGGCTGATTTACCTGCCTATGGAAAAGGTTATTACAGAGCCTAGGGTTAGGGTTTCTTAAACCAGGAAGCCCTGAGCTCCAGGCACACTGCAGCTGCAAAAGGCACCCCAAGGAAAGTGCAGAACTGCCACAACATGGCTGTCTCCACCCCTTTTTCCTTGGGACCTTCCCTAACCCTAGGTGATTTACCTGCCTAGGGTTAGGGTTAGGGTTGAGCCTAGGGTTAGGGTTTCTCAAACCAGGAAGCCCTGAGCTCCAGGCACACTGCAGCTGCAAAAGGCACCCCAAGGAAAGTGCAGAACTGCCACAACATGGCTGTCTCCACCCCTTTTTCCTTGGGACCTTCCCTAACCCTAGGTGATTTACTTGCCTATGGAAAAGGTTATTACAGAGCCTAGGGTTAGGGTTTCTTAAACCAGGAAGCCCTGAGCTCCAGGCACACTGCAGCTGCAAAAGGCATCCCAAAGAGAGCGCAAAACTGCCACAACATGGCTGTCTCCACCCCTTTTTCCTTGGGACCTTCCCTAACCCTAGGCTGATTTACCTGCATAAGGAAAAGGTTATTACAGAGCCTAGGGTTAGGGTTCCTTAAACCAGGAAGCCCTGAGGTCCAGGCACACTGCAGTTGCAAAAGGCACCCAAAGGAAAGTGCAGAACTGCCACAACATTGCTGTCTCCACCCCTTTTTCCTTGGGACCTTCCCTAACCCTTGCCTGATATACTTGCTAATGGAAAAGTTTATTACAGAGACTAGGGTTAGGGTTTGTTAAACCAGGAAGCCCTGAGCTCCAGGCACACTGCAGCTGCAAAAGGCATCCCAAAGAGTGCGCAAAAATGCCACAACATGCCTGTCTCTAGCCCTTTTTCCTTGGGACCTTCCTAACCCTAGCCTGATATACTTGCCTATGGAAAAGGTTATTACAGAGCCTAGGGTTAGGGTTTCTTAAACCAGGAAGCCCTGAGCTCCAGGCACACTGCAGCTGCAAAAGGCATCCCAAAGAGAGCGCAAAACTGCCACAACATGGCTGTCTCCACCCCTTTTTCCTTGGGACCTTCCCTAACCCTAGGCTGATTTACCTGGCTATGGAAAAGGTTATTACAGAGCCTAGGGTTAGGGTTTTTAAAGCAGGAAGCCCTGAGCTCCAGGCACACAGCAGCTGCAAAAGGTACCCAAAGGAAAGTGCAGAACTGCCACAACATGGCTGTCTCAACCCTTATACCTTGGGACCTTCCCTAACCCTAGGCTGATTTACTTGCCTATGGAAAATGTTATTACAGAGCCTAGGGTTAGGGTTTCTTAAACCAGGAAGCCCTGAGCTCCAGGCACACAGCAGCTGCAAAAGGCACCCAAAGGAAAGTGCAGAACTGCCACAACATTGCTGTCTCCACCCCTTTTTCCTTGGGACCTTCCCTAACCCTAGGCTGATTTACTTGCCTATGGAAAAGGTTATTACAGAGCCTAGGGTTAGGGTTTCTTAAACCAGGAAGCCCTGAGCTCCAGGCACACTGCAGCTGCAAAAGGCACCCAAAGGAAAGTGCAGAACTGCCACAACATTGCTGTCTCCACCCCTTTTTCCGTGGGACCTTCCCTAACCCTTGCCTGATATACTTGCTAATGGAAAAGTTTATTACAGAGACTAGGGTTAGGGTTTGTTAAACCAGGAAGCCCTGAGCTCCAGGCACACTGCAGCTGCAAAAGGCATCCCAAAGAGTGCGCAAAAATGCCACAACATGGCTGTCTCTAGCCCTTTTTCCTTGGGACCTTCCTAACCCTAGCCTGATATACTTGCCTATGGAAAAGGTTATTACAGAGCCTAGGGTTAGGGTTTCTTAAACCAGGAAGCCCTGAGCTCCAGGCACACTGCAGCTGCAAAAGGCATCCCAAAGAGAGCGCAAAACTGCCACAACATGGCTGTCTCCACCCCTTTTTCCTTGGGACCTTCCCTAACCCTAGGCTGATTTACCTGCCTAGGTTTAGGGTTAGGGTTGAGCCTAGGGTTAGGGTTTCTTAAACCAGGAAGCCCTGAGCTCCAGGCACACTGCAGCTGCAAAAGGCATCCCAAAGAGAGCGCAAAACTGCCACAACATGGCTGTCTCCACCCCTTTTTCCGTGGGACCTTCCCTAACCCTTGCCTGATATACTTGCATAAGGAAAAGTTTATTACAGAGACTAGGGTTAGGGTTTGTTAAACCAGGAAGCCCTGAGCTCCAGGCACACTGCAGCTGCAAAAGGCACCCAAAGGATAGTGCAGAACTGCCACAACATGGCTGTCTCCATCCCTTTTTCCTTGGGACCTTCCCTAACCCTAGGCTGATTTACCTGCCTATGGAAAAGGTTATTACAGAGCCTAGGGTTAGGGTTTCTTAAACCAGGAAGCCCTGAGCTCCAGGCACACTGCAGCTGCAAAAGGCACCCCAAGGAAAGTGCAGAACTGCCACAACATGGCTGTCTCCACCCCTTTTTCCTTGGGACCTTCCCTAACCCTAGGTGATTTACCTGCCTAGGGTTAGGGTTAGGGTTGAGCCTAGGGTTAGGGTTTCTCAAACCAGGAAGCCCTGAGCTCCAGGCACACTGCAGCTGCAAAAGGCACCCCAAGGAAAGTGCAGAACTGCCACAACATGGCTGTCTCCACCCCTTTTTCCTTGGGACCTTCCCTAACCCTAGGTGATTTACTTGCCTATGGAAAAGGTTATTACAGAGCCTAGGGTTAGGGTTTCTTAAACCAGGAAGCCCTGAGCTCCAGGCACACTGCAGCTGCAAAAGGCATCCCAAAGAGAGTGCAAAACTGCCACAACATGGCTGTCTCCAGCCCTTTTTCCTTGGGACCTTCCCTAACCCTAGCCTGATTTACCTGCCTAGGGTTAGGGTTATTGTTGAGCCTAGGGTTAGGGTTTTTTAAACCAGGAAGCCCTGAGCTCCAGGCACACTGCAGCTGCAAAAGGCACCCCAAGAAAAGTGCAGAACTGCCACAACATGGCTGTCTCCACCCCTTTTTCCTTGGGACCTTCCCTAACCCTTGCCTGATATACTTGCTAATGGAAAAGTTTATTACAGAGCCTAGGGTTAGGGTTTGTTAAAGCAGGAAGCCCTGAGCTCCAGGCACACTGCAGCTGCAATAGGCATCCCAAAGAGAGCGCAAAACTTCCACAACATGGCTGTCTCCACCCCTTTTTCCTTGGGACCTTCCTAACCCTAGGTGATTTACTTGCCTATGGAAAAGGTTATTACAGAGCCTAGGGTTAGGGTTTCTCAAACCAGGAAGCCCTGAGCTCCAAGCACACTGCAGCTGCAAAAGGCACCCCAAGGAAAGTGCAGAACTGCCACAACATGGCTGTCTCAACCCTTATACCTTGGGACCTTCCCTAACCCTAGGTGATTTACTTGCCTATGGAAAAGGTCTTTACTGAGCCTAGGGTTAGGGTTTCTTAAACCAGGAAGCCCTGAGCTCCAGGCACACTGCAGCTGCAAAAGGCATCCCAAAGAGAGCGCAAAACTGCCACAACATGGCTGTCTCCACCCCTTTTTCCTTGGGACCTTCCCTAACCCTAGGCTGATTTACCTGCATAAGGAAAAGGTTATTACAGAGCCTAGGGTTAGGGTTCCTTAAACCAGGAAGCCCTGAGGTCCAGGCACACTGCAGTTGCAAAAGGCACCCAAAGGAAAGTGCAGAACTGCCACAACATTGCTGTCTCCACCCCTTTTTCCTTGGGACCTTCCCTAACCCTTGCCTGATATACTTGCTAATGGAAAAGTTTATTACAGAGACTAGGGTTAGGGTTTGTTAAACCAGGAAGCCCTGAGCTCCAGGCACACTGCAGCTGCAAAAGGCATCCCAAAGAGTGCGCAAAAATGCCACAACATGCCTGTCTCTAGCCCTTTTTCCTTGGGACCTTCCTAACCCTAGCCTGATATACTTGCCTATGGAAAAGGTTATTACAGAGCCAAGGGTTAGGGTTTCTTAAACCAGGAAGCCCTGAGCTCCAGGCACACTGCAGCTGCAAAAGGCATCCCAAAGAGAGCGCAAAACTGCCACAACATGGCTGTCTCCACCCCTTTTTCCTTGGGACCTTCCCTAACCCTAGGCTGATTTACCTGGCTATGGAAAAGGTTATTACAGAGCCTAGGGTTAGGGTTTTTAAAGCAGGAAGCCCTGAGCTCCAGGCACACAGCAGCTGCAAAAGGTACCCAAAGGAAAGTGCAGAACTGCCACAACATGGCTGTCTCAACCCTTATACCTTGGGACCTTCCCTAACCCTAGGCTGATTTACTTGCCTATGGAAAATGTTATTACAGAGCCTAGGGTTAGGGTTTCTTAAACCAGGAAGCCCTGAGCTCCAGGCACACTGCAGCTGCAAAAGGCATCCCAAAGAGAGCGCAAAACTGCCACAACATGGCTGTCTCCACCCCTTTTTCCTTGGGACCTTCCCTAACCCTAGGCTGATTTACCTGGCTATGGAAAAGGTTATTACAGAGCCTAGGGTTAGGGTTTTTAAAGCAGGAAGCCCTGAGCTGCAGGCACACAGCAGCTGCAAAAGGCACCCAAAGGAAAGTGCAGAACTGCCACAACATTGCTGTCTCCACCCCTTTTTCCTTGGGACCTTCCCTAACCCTAGGCTGATTTACTTGCCTATGGAAAAGGTTATTACAGAGCCTAGGGTTAGGGTTTCTTAAACCAGGAAGCCCTGAGCTCCAGGCACACTGCAGCTGCAAAAGGCACCCAAAGGAAAGTGCAGAACTGCCACAACATTGCTGTCTCCACCCCTTTTTCCGTGGGACCTTCCCTAACCCTTGCCTGATATACTTGCTAATGGAAAAGTTTATTACAGAGACTAGGGTTAGGGTTTGTTAAACCAGGAAGCCCTGAGCTCCAGGCACACTGCAGCTGCAAAAGGCATCCCAAAGAGTGCGCAAAAATGCCACAACATGGCTGTCTCTAGCCCTTTTTCCTTGGGACCTTCCTAACCCTAGCCTGATATACTTGCCTATGGAAAAGGTTATTACAGAGCCTAGGGTTAGGGTTTCTTAAACCAGGAAGCCCTGAGCTCCAGGCACACTGCAGCTGCAAAAGGCATCCCAAAGAGAGCGCAAAACTGCCACAACATGGCTGTCTCCACCCCTTTTTCCTTGGGACCTTCCCTAACCCTAGGCTGATTTACCTGCCTAGGTTTAGGGTTAGGGTTGAGCCTAGGGTTAGGGTTTCTTAAACCAGGAAGCCCTGAGCTCCAGGCACACTGCAGCTGCAAAAGGCATCCCAAAGAGAGCGCAAAACTGCCACAACATGGCTGTCTCCCCCCTTTTTTCCGTGGGACCTTCCCTAACCCTTGCCTGATATACTTGCATAAGGAAAAGTTTATTACAGAGACTAGGGTTAGGGTTTGTTAAACCAGGAAGCCCTGAGCTCCAGGCACACTGCAGCTGCAAAAGGCACCCAAAGGAAAGTGCAGAACTGCCACAACATGGCTGTCTCCATCCCTTTTTCCTTGGGACCTTCCCTAACCCTAGCCTGATTTACCTGCCTATGGAAAAGGTTATTACAGAGCCTAGGGTTAGGGTTTCTTAAACCAGGAAGCCCTGAGCTCCAGGCACACTGCAGCTGCAAAAGGCACCCCAAGGAAAGTGCAGAACTGCCACAACATGGCTGTCTCCACCCCTTTTTCCTTGGGACCTTCCCTAACCCTAGGTGATTTACCTGCCTAGGGTTAGGTTTAGGGTTGAGCCTAGGGTTAGGGTTTCTCAAACCAGGAAGCCCTGAGCTCCAGGCACACTGCAGCTGCAAAAGGCACCCCAAGGAAAGTGCAGAACTGCCACAACATGGCTGTCTCCACCCCTTTTTCCTTGGGACCTTCCCTAACCCTAGGTGATTTACTTGCCTATGGAAAAGGTTATTACAGAGCCTAGGGTTAGGGTTTCTTAAACCAGGAAGCCCTGAGCTCCAGGCACACTGAAGCTGCAAAAGGCATCCCAAAGAGAGCGCAAAACTGCCACAACATGGCTGTCTCCAGCCCTTTTTCCTTGGGACCTTCCCTAACCCTAGCCTGATTTACCTGCCTAGGGTTAGGGTTATTGTTGAGCCTAGGGTTAGGGTTTTTTAAACCAGGAAGCCCTGAGCTCCAGGCACACTGCAGCTGCAAAAGGCACCCCAAGAAAAGTGCAGAACTGCCACAACATGGCTGTCTCCACCCCTTTTTCCTTGGGACCTTCCCTAACCCTTGCCTGATATACTTGCTAATGGAAAAGTTTATTACAGAGCCTAGGGTTAGGGTTTGTTAAAGCAGGAAGCCCTGAGCTCCAGGCACACTGCAGCTGCAATAGGCATCCCAAAGAGAGCGCAAAACTTCCACAACATGGCTGTCTCCACCCCTTTTTCCTTGGGACCTTCCTAACCCTAGGTGATTTACTTGCCTATGGAAAAGGTTATTACAGAGCCTAGGGTTAGGGTTTCTCAAACCAGGAAGCCCTGAGCTCCAAGCACACTGCAGCTGCAAAAGGCACCCCAAGGAAAGTGCAGAACTGCCACAACATGGCTGTCTCAACCCTTATACCTTGGGACCTTCCCTAACCCTAGGTGATTTACTTGCCTATGGAAAAGGTCTTTACTGAGCCTAGGGTTAGGGTTTCTTAAACCAGGAAGCCCTGAGCTCCAGGCACACTGCAGCTGCAAAAGGCATCCCAAAGAGAGCGCAAAACTGCCACAACATGGCTGTCTCCACCCCTTTTTCCTTGGGACCTTCCCTAACCCTAGGCTGATTTACCTGCATAAGGAAAAGGTTATTACAGAGCCTAGGGTTAGGGTTCCTTAAACCAGGAAGCCCTGAGGTCCAGGCACACTGCAGTTGCAAAAGGCACCCAAAGGAAAGTGCAGAACTGCCACAACATTGCTGTCTCCACCCCTTTTTCCTTGGGACCTTCCCTAACCCTTGCCTGATATACTTGCTAATGGAAAAGTTTATTACAGAGACTAGGGTTAGGGTTTGTTAAACCAGGAAGCCCTGAGCTCCAGGCACACTGCAGCTGCAAAAGGCATCCCAAAGAGTGCGCAAAAATGCCACAACATGCCTGTCTCTAGCCCTTTTTCCTTGGGACCTTCCTAACCCTAGCCTGATATACTTGCCTATGGAAAAGGTTATTACAGAGCCTAGGGTTAGGGTTTCTTAAACCAGGAAGCCCTGAGCTCCAGGCACACTGCAGCTGCAAAAGGCATCCCAAAGAGAGCGCAAAACTGCCACAACATGGCTGTCTCCACCCCTTTTTCCTTGGGACCTTCCCTAACCCTAGGCTGATTTACCTGGCTATGGAAAAGGTTATTACAGAGCCTAGGGTTAGGGTTTTTAAAGCAGGAAGCCCTGAGCTCCAGGCACACAGCAGCTGCAAAAGGTACCCAAAGGAAAGTGCAGAACTGCCACAACATGGCTGTCTCAACCCTTATACCTTGGGACCTTCCCTAACCCTAGGCTGATTTACTTGCCTATGGAAAATGTTATTACAGAGCCTAGGGTTAGGGTTTCTTAAACCAGGAAGCCCTGAGCTCCAGGCACACTGCAGCTGCAAAAGGCATCCCAAAGAGTGCGCAAAAATGCCACAACATGGCTGTCTCCTTCCCTTTTTCCTTGGGACCTTCCTAACCCTAGCCTGATATACTTGCCTATGGAAAAGGTTATTACAGAGCCTAGGGTTAGGGTTTCTTAAACCAGGAAGCCCTGAGCTCCAGGCACACTGCAGCTGCAAAAGGCATCCCAAAGAGAGCGCAAAACTGCCACAACATGGCTGTCTCCACCCCTTTTTCCTTGGGACCTTCCCTAACCCTAGGCTGATTTACCTGCCTAGGGTTAGGGTTAGGGTTGAGCCTAGGGTTAGGGTTTCTAAAACCAGGAAGCCCTGAGCTCCAGGCACACTGCAGCTGCAAAAGGCATCCCAAAGAGAGCGCAAAACTGCCACAACATGGCTGTCTCCACCCCTTTTTCCGTGGGACCTTCCCTAACCCTTGCCTGATATACTTGCTAATGGAAAAGTTTATTACAGAGACTAGGGTTAGGGTTTGTTAAACCAGGAAGCCCTGAGCTCCAGGCACACTGCAGCTGCAAAAGGCATCCCAAAGAGTGCGCAAAAATGCCACAACATGGCTGTCTCTAGCCCTTTTTCCTTGGGACCTTCCTAACCCTAGCCTGATATACTTGCCTATGGAAAAGGTTATTACAGAGCCTAGGGTTAGGGTTTCTTAAACCAGGAAGCCCTGAGCTCCAGGCACACTGCAGCTGCAATAGGCATCCCAAAGAGAGCGCAAAACTGCCACAACATGGCTGTCTCCACCCCTTTTTCCTTGGGACCTTCCCTAACCCTAGGTGATTTACCTGCCTAGGGTTAGGGTTAGGGTTGAGCCTAGGGTTAGGGTTTCTCAAACCAGGAAGCCCTGAGCTCCAGGCACACTGCAGCTGCAAAAGGCACCCAAAGGAAAGTGCAGAACTGCCACAACATGGCTGTCTCCATCCCTTTTTCCTTGGGACCTTCCCTAACCCTAGGCTGATTTACCTGCCTATGGAAAAGGTTATTACAGAGCCTAGGGTTAGGGTTTCTTAAACCAGGAAGCCCTGAGCTCCAGGCACACTGCAGCTGCAAAAGGCACCCCAAGGAAAGTGCAGAACTGCCACAACATGGCTGTCTCCACCCCTTTTTCCTTGGGACCTTCCCTAACCCTAGGTGATTTACCTGCCTAGGGTTAGGGTTAGGGTTGAGCCTAGGGTTAGGGTTTCTCAAACCAGGAAGCCCTGAGCTCCAGGCACACTGCAGCTGCAAAAGGCACCCCAAGGAAAGTGCAGAACTGCCACAACATGGCTGTCTCCACCCCTTTTTCCTTGGGACCTTCCCTAACCCTAGGTGATTTACTTGCCTATGGAAAAGGTTATTACAGAGCCTAGGGTTAGGGTTTCTTAAACCAGGAAGCCCTGAGCTCCAGGCACACTGCAGCTGCAAAAGGCATCCCAAAGAGAGCGCAAAACTGCCACAACATGGCTGTCTCCAGCCCTTTTTCCTTGGGACCTTCCCTAACCCTAGCCTGATTTACCTGCCTAGGGTTAGGGTTATTGTTGAGCCTAGGGTTAGGGTTTTTTAAACCAGGAAGCCCTGAGCTCCAGGCACACTGCAGCTGCAAAAGGCACCCCAAGAAAAGTGCAGAAGTGCCACAACATGGCTGTCTCCACCCCTTTTTCCTTGGGACCTTCCCTAACCCTTGCCTGATATACTTGCTAATGGAAAAGTTTATTACAGAGCCTAGGGTTAGGGTTTGTTAAAGCAGGAAGCCCTGAGCTCCAGGCACACTGCAGCTGCAATAGGCATCCCAAAGAGAGCGCAAAACTTCCACAACATGGCTGTCTCCACCCTTTTTTCCTTGGGACCTTCCTAACCCTAGGTGATTTACTTGCCTATGGAAAAGGTTATTACAGAGCCTAGGGTTAGGGTTTCTCAAACCAGGAAGCCCTGAGCTCCAAGCACACTGCAGCTGCAAAAGGCACCCCAAGGAAAGTGCAGAACTGCCACAACATGGCTGTCTCAACCCTTATACCTTGGGACCTTCCCTAACCCTAGGTGATTTACTTGCCTATGGAAAAGGTCTTTACTGAGCCTAGGGTTAGGGTTTCTTAAACCAGGAAGCCCTGAGCTCCAGGCACACTGCAGCTGCAAAAGGCATCCCAAAGAGAGCGCAAAACTGCCACAACATGGCTGTCTCCACCCCTTTTTCCTTGGGACCTTCCCTAACCCTAGGCTGATTTACCTGCATAAGGAAAAGGTTATTACAGAGCCTAGGGTTAGGGTTCCTTAAACCAGGAAGCCCTGAGGTCCAGGCACACTGCAGTTGCAAAAGGCACCCAAAGGAAAGTGCAGAACTGCCACAACATTGCTGTCTCCACCCCTTTTTCCTTGGGACCTTCCCTAACCCTTGCCTGATATACTTGCTAATGGAAAAGTTTATTACAGAGACTAGGGTTAGGGTTTGTTAAACCAGGAAGCCCTGAGCTCCAGGCACACTGCAGCTGCAAAAGGCATCCCAAAGAGTGCGCAAAAATGCCACAACATGCCTGTCT
The DNA here is from genome assembly GCA_039654755.1 of Calcarius lapponicus. Lineage (NCBI taxonomy): Eukaryota > Metazoa > Chordata > Aves > Passeriformes > Fringillidae > Calcarius > Calcarius lapponicus. The sequence goes on along the minus strand of JBBFKN010000092.1, from coordinate 135,223 downwards.
CTAGCCCTTTTTCCTTGGGACCTTCCTAACCCTAGCCTGATATACTTGCCTATGGAAAAGGTTATTACAGAGCCTAGGGTTAGGGTTTCTTAAACCAGGAAGCCCTGAGCTCCAGGCACACTGCAGCTGCAAAAGGCATCCCAAAGAGAGCGCAAAACTGCCACAACATGGCTGTCTCCACCCCTTTTTCCTTGGGACCTTCCCTAACCCTAGGCTGATTTACCTGGCTATGGAAAAGGTTATTACAGAGCCTAGGGTTAGGGTTTTTAAAGCAGGAAGCCCTGAGCTCCAGGCACACAGCAGCTGCAAAAGGTACCCAAAGGAAAGTGCAGAACTGCCACAACATGGCTGTCTCAACCCTTATACCTTGGGACCTTCCCTAACCCTAGGCTGATTTACTTGCCTATGGAAAATGTTATTACAGAGCCTAGGGTTAGGGTTTCTTAAACCAGGAAGCCCTGAGCTCCAGGCACACTGCAGCTGCAAAAGGCATCCCAAAGAGTGCGCAAAAATGCCACAACATGGCTGTCTCCATCCCTTTTTCCTTGGGACCTTCCTAACCCTAGCCTGATATACTTGCCTATGGAAAAGGTTATTACAGAGCCTAGGGTTAGGGTTTCTTAAACCAGGAAGCCCTGAGCTCCAGGCACACTGCAGCTGCAAAAGGCATCCCAAAGAGAGCGCAAAACTGCCACAACATGGCTGTCTCCACCCCTTTTTCCTTGGGACCTTCCCTAACCCTAGGCTGATTTACCTGCCTAGGGTTAGGGTTAGGGTTGAGCCTAGGGTTAGGGTTTCTAAAACCAGGAAGCCCTGAGCTCCAGGCACACTGCAGCTGCAAAAGGCATCCCAAAGAGAGCGCAAAACTGCCACAACATGGCTGTCTCCACCCCTTTTTCCGTGGGACCTTCCCTAACCCTTGCCTGATATACTTGCTAATGGAAAAGTTTATTACAGAGACTAGGGTTAGGGTTTGTTAAACCAGGAAGCCCTGAGCTCCAGGCACACTGCAGCTGCAAAAGGCATCCCAAAGAGTGCGCAAAAATGCCACAACATGGCTGTCTCTAGCCCTTTTTCCTTGGGACCTTCCTAACCCTAGCCTGATATACTTGCCTATGGAAAAGGTTATTACAGAGCCTAGGGTTAGGGTTTCTTAAACCAGGAAGCCCTGAGCTCCAGGCACACTGCAGCTGCAATAGGCATCCCAAAGAGAGCGCAAAACTGCCACAACATGGCTGTCTCCACCCCTTTTTCCTTGGGACCTTCCCTAACCCTAGGTGATTTACCTGCCTAGGGTTAGGGTTAGGGTTGAGCCTAGGGTTAGGGTTTCTCAAACCAGGAAGCCCTGAGCTCCAGGCACACTGCAGCTGCAAAAGGCACCCAAAGGAAAGTGCAGAACTGCCACAACATGGCTGTCTCCATCCCTTTTTCCTTGGGACCTTCCCTAACCCTAGGCTGATTTACCTGCCTATGGAAAAGGTTATTACAGAGCCTAGGGTTAGGGTTTCTTAAACCAGGAAGCCCTGAGCTCCAGGCACACTGCAGCTGCAAAAGGCACCCCAAGGAAAGTGCAGAACTGCCACAACATGGCTGTCTCCACCCCTTTTTCCTTGGGACCTTCCCTAACCCTAGGTGATTTACCTGCCTAGGGTTAGGGTTAGGGTTGAGCCTAGGGTTAGGGTTTCTCAAACCAGGAAGCCCTGAGCTCCAGGCACACTGCAGCTGCAAAAGGCACCCCAAGGAAAGTGCAGAACTGCCACAACATGGCTGTCTCCACCCCTTTTTCCTTGGGACCTTCCCTAACCCTAGGTGATTTACTTGCCTATGGAAAAGGTTATTACAGAGCCTAGGGTTAGGGTTTCTTAAACCAGGAAGCCCTGAGCTCCAGGCACACTGCAGCTGCAAAAGGCATCCCAAAGAGAGCGCAAAACTGCCACAACATGGCTGTCTCCAGCCCTTTTTCCTTGGGACCTTCCCTAACCCTAGCCTGATTTACCTGCCTAGGGTTAGGGTTATTGTTGAGCCTAGGGTTAGGGTTTTTTAAACCAGGAAGCCCTGAGCTCCAGGCACACTGCAGCTGCAAAAGGCATCCCAAAGAGTGCGCAAAAATGCCACAACATGGCTGTCTCCAGCCCTTTTTCCTTGGGACCTTCCTAACCCTAGCCTGATATACTTGCCTATGGAAAAGGTTATTACAGAGCCTAGGGTTAGGGTTTCTTAAACCAGGAAGCCCTGAGCTCCAGGCACACTGCAGCTGCAAAAGGCATCCCAAAGAGAGCGCAAAACTGCCACAACATGGCTGTCTCCACCCCTTTTTCCTTGGGACCTTCCCTAACCCTAGGTGATTTACCTGCCTAGGGTTAGGGTTAGGGTTGAGCCTAGGGTTATGGTTCCTCAAACCAGGAAGCCCTGAGCTCCAGGCACACTGCAGCTGCAATAGGCATCCCAAAGAGAGCGCAAAACTTCCACAACATGGCTGTCTCCACCCCTTTTTCCTTGGGACCTTCCTAACCCTAGTCTGATATACTTGCCTATGGAAAAGGTTATTACAGAGCCTAGGGTTAGGGTTTCTTAAACCAGGAAGCCCTGAGCTCCAGGCACACTGCAGCTGCAAAAGGCACCCAAAGGAAAGTGCAGAACTGCCACAACATGGCTGTCTCCATCCCTTTTTCCTTGGGACCTTCCCTAACCCTAGGCTGATTTACCTGCCTATGGAAAAGGTTATTACAGAGCCTAGGGTTAGGGTTTCTTAAACCAGGAAGCCCTGAGCTCCAGGCACACTGCAGCTGCAAAAGGCACCCAAAGGAAAGTGCAGAACTGCCACAACATGGCTGTCTCCACCCCTTTTTCCTTGGGACCTTCCCTAACCCTAGGTGATTTACCTGCCTAGGGTTAGGGTTAGGGTTGAGCCTAGGGTTAGGGTTTCTCAAACCAGGAAGCCCTGAGCTCCAGGCACACTGCAGCTGCAAAAGGCACCCCAAGGAAAGTGCAGAACTGCCACAACATGGCTGTCTCCACCCCTTTTTCCTTGGGACCTTCCCTAACCCTAGGTGATTTACTTGCCTATGGAAAAGGTTATTACAGAGCCTAGGGTTAGGGTTTCTTAAACCAGGAAGCCCTGAGCTCCAGGCACACTGCAGCTGCAAAAGGCATCCCAAAGAGAGCGCAAAACTGCCACAACATGGCTGTCTCCAGCCCTTTTTCCTTGGGACCTTCCCTAACCCTAGCCTGATTTACCTGCCTAGGGTTAGGGTTATTGTTGAGCCTAGGGTTAGGGTTTTTTAAACCAGGAAGCCCTGAGCTCCAGGCACACTGCAGCTGCAAAAGGCATCCCAAAGAGAGCGCAAAACTGCCACAACATGGCTGTCTCCACCCCTTTTTCCTTGGGACCTTCCCTAACCCTAGGTGATTTACCTGCCTAGGGTTAGGGTTAGGGTTGAGCCTAGGGTTATGGTTCCTCAAACCAGGAAGCCCTGAGCTCCAGGCACACTGCAGCTGCAAAAGGCACCCCAAGGAAAGTGCAGAACTGCCACAACATGGCTGTCTCCACCCCTTTTTCCTTGGGACCTTCCCTAACCCTAGCCTGATATACTTGCCAATGGAAAAGTTTATTACAGAGCCTAGGGTTAGGGTTTGTTAAAGCAGGAAGCCCTGAGCTCCAGGCACACTGCAGCTGCAATAGGCATCCCAAAGAGAGCGCAAAACTTCCACAACATGGCTGTCTCCACCCCTTTTTCCTTGGGACCTTCCTAACCCTAGCCTGATATACTTGCCTATGGAAAAGGTTATTACAGAGCCTAGGGTTAGGGTTTCTTAAACCAGGAAGCCCTGAGCTCCAGGCACACTGCAGCTGCAATAGGCACCCCAAGGAAAGTGCAGAACTGCCACAACATGTCTGTCTCCACCCCTTTTTCCTTGGGACCTTCCCTAACCCTAGGTGATTTACCTGCCTAGGGTTAGGGTTAGGGTTGAGCCTAGGGTTAGGGTTTCTCAAACCAGGAAGCCCTGAGCTCCAGGCACACTGCAGCTGCAAAAGGCATCCCAAAGAGAGCGCAAAACTGCCACAACATGGCTGTCTCCAGCCCTTTTTCCTTGGGACCTTCCCTAACCCTAGCCTGATTTACCTGCCTAGGGTTAGGGTTAGGGTTGAGCCTAGGGTTAGGGTTTTTTAAACCAGGAAGCCCTGAGCTCCAAGCACACTGCAGCTGCAAAAGGCACCCCAAGGAAAGTGCAGAACTGCCACAACATGGCTGTCTCAACCCTTATACCTTGGGACCTTCCCTAACCCTAGGTGATTTACTTGCCTATGGAAAAGGTCTTTACTGAGCCTAGGGTTAGGGTTTCTTAAACCAGGAAGCCCTGAGCTCCAGGCACACTGCAGCTGCAAAAGGCATCCCAAAGAGTGCACAAAACTGCCACAACATGGCTGTCTCCAACCCTTTTTCCTTGGGACCTTCCCTAACCCTAGGCTGATTTACCTGCATAAGGAAAAGGTTATTACAGAGCCTAGGGTTAGGGTTCCTTAAACCAGGAAGCCCTGAGCTCCAGGCACACTGCAGCTGCAAAAGGCACCCAAAGGAAAGTGCAGAACTGCCACAACATGGCTGTCTCCATCCCTTTTTCCTTGGGACCTTCCCTAACCCTTGCCTGATATACTTGCTAATGGAAAAGTTTATTACAGAGACTAGGGTTAGGGTTTGTTAAACCAGGAAGCCCTGAGCTCCAGGCACACTGCAGCTGCAAAAGGCATGCCAAAGAGTGCGCAAAAATGCCACAACATGGCTGTCTCCACCCCTTTTTCCTTGGGACCTTCCTAACCCTAGCCTGATATACTTGCCTATGGAAAAGGTTATTACAGAGCCTAGGGTTAGGGTTTCTTAAACCAGGAAGCCCTGAGCTCCAGGCACACTGCAGCTGCAAAAGGCATCCCAAAGAGAGCGCAAATCCTCCACAACATAGCTGTCTCCACCCCTTTTTCCTTGGGACCTTCCCTAACCGTAGGCTGATTTACATGCTTATGGAAAAGGTCATTACAGAGCCTAGTGTTAGGGTTTCTTAAACCAGGAAGCCCTGAGCTCCAGGCACACTGCAGCTGCAAAAGGCACCCAAAGGAAAGTGCAGAACTGCCACAACATGGCTGTCTCCACCCCTTTTTCCTTGGGACCTTCCCTAACCCTAGGCTGATATACCTGCCTAGGGTAAGGGTTAGGGTTGAGCCTAGGGTTAGGGTTTTTAAACCAGGAAGCCCTGAGCTCCAGGCACACTGCAGCTGCAAAAGGCATCCCAAAGAGTGTGCAAAACTGCCACAACATGGCTGTCTCCACCCCTTTTTCCTTGGGACCTTCCCTAACCCTAAGCTGATTTACCTGCATAAGGAAAAGGTTATTACAGAGCCTAGGGTTAGGGTTCCTTAAACCAGGAAGCCCTGAGCTCCAGGCACACTGCAGCTGCAAAAGGCATCCCAAAGAGAGCGCAAAACTGCCACAACATGGCTGTCTCCACCCCTTTTTCCTTGGGACCTTCCCTAACCCTAGCCTGATATACTTGCCTATGGAAAAGGTTATTACAGAGCCTAGGGTTAGGGTTTCTTAAACCAGGAAGCCCTGAGCTCCAGGCACACTGCAGCTGCAAAAGGCACCCCAAGGAAAGTGCAGAACTGCCACAACATGGCTGTCTCCACCCCTTTTTCCTTGGGACCTTCCCTAACCCTAGGTGATTTACCTGCCTAGGGTTAGGGTTAGGGTTGAGCCTAGGGTTAGGGTTTCTCAAACCAGGAAGCCCTGAGCTCCAGGCACACTGCAGCTGCAAAAGGCACCCCAAGGAAAGTGCAGAACTGCCACAACATGGCTGTCTCCACCCCTTTTTCCTTGGGACCTTCCCTAACCCTAGGTGATTTACTTGCCTATGGAAAAGGTTATTACAGAGCCTAGGGTTAGGGTTTCTTAAACCAGGAAGCCCTGAGCTCCAGGCACACTGCAGCTGCAAAAGGCATCCCAAAGAGAGCGCAAAACTGCCACAACATGGCTGTCTCCAGCCCTTTTTCCTTGGGACCTTCCCTAACCCTAGCCTGATTTACCTGCCTAGGGTTAGGGTTATTGTTGAGCCTAGGGTTAGGGTTTTTTAAACCAGGAAGCCCTGAGCTCCAGGCACACTGCAGCTGCAAAAGGCACCCCAAGGAAAGTGCAGAACTGCCACAACATGGCTGTCTCCACCCCTTTTTCCTTGGGACCTTCCCTAACCCTAGGCTGATTTACTTGCCTATGGAAAAAGTTATTACTGAGCCTAGGGTTAGGGTTTCTTAAACCAGGAAGCCCTGAGCTCCAGGCACACTGCAGCTGCAAAAGGCACCCCAAGGAAAGTGCAGAACTGCCACAACATGGCTGTCTCCACCCCTTTTTCCTTGGGACCTTCCCTAACCCTAGGTGATTTACTTGCCTATGGAAAAGGTTATTACAGAGCCTAGGGTTAGGGTTTCTTAAACCAGGAAGCCCTGAGCTCCAGGCACACTGCAGCTGCAAAAGGCACCCCAAGGAAAGTGCAGAACTGCCACAACATGGCTGTCTCCACCCCTTTTTCCTTGGGACCTTCCCTAACCCTTGCCTGATATACTTGCTAATGGAAAAGTTTATTACAGAGCCTAGGGTTAGGGTTTGTTAAAGCAGGAAGCCCTGAGCTCCAGGCACACTGCAGCTGCAATAGGCATCCCAAAGAGAGCGCAAAACTTCCACAACATGGCTGTCTCCACCCCTTTTTCCTTGGGACCTTCCCTATCCCTAGGTGATTTACCTGCCTAGGGTTAGGGTTAGGGTTGAGCCTAGGGTTAGGGTTTCTCAAACCAGGAAGCCCTGAGCTCCAGGCACACTGCAGCTGCAAAAGGCACCCAAAGGAAAGTGCAGAACTGCCACAACATGGCTGTCTCCATCCCTTTTTCCTTGGGACCTTCCCTAACCCTAGCCTGATTTACCTGCCTATGGAAAAGGTTATTACAGAGCCTAGGGTTAGGGTTTCTTAAACCAGGAAGCCCTGAGCTCCAGGCACACTGCAGCTGCAAAAGGCACCCCAAGGAAAGTGCAGAACTGCCACAACATGGCTGTCTCCAGCCCTTTTTCCTTGGGACCTTCCCTTACCCTAGGTGATTTACTTGCCTATGGAAAAGGTTATTACAGAGCCTAGGGTTAGGGTTTCTTAAACCAGGAAGCCCTGAGCTCCAGGCACATTGCAGCTGCAAAAGGCATCCCAAAGAGAGCGCAAAACTGCCACAACATGGCTGTCTCCAGCCCTTTTTCCTTGGGACCTTCCCTAACCCTACGCTGATTTACCTGCCGAGGGTTAGGGTTATTGTTGAGCCTAGGGTTAGGGTTTCTTAAACCAGGAAGCCCTGAGCTCCAGGCACACTGCAGCTGCAAAAGACGCCCCAAGGAAAGTGCAGAACTGCCACAACATGGCTGTCCCCACCCCTTTTTCCTTGGGACCTCCCCTAACCCTAGCCTGATTTACTTGGCTATGGAAAAGGTTATTACTGAGCCTAGGGTTAGGGTTTCTCAAACAAGGAAGCCCTGAGCTCCAGGCACACTGCAGCTGCAAAAGTCATCCCAAAGAGAGCGCAAAACTGCCACAACATGGCTGTCTCCACCCCTTTTTCCTTGGGACCTTCCCTAACCCTAGGCTGATTTACCTGCCTATGGAAAAGGTTATTACAGAGCCTAGGGTTAGGGTTTCTTAAACCAGGAAGCCCTGAGCTCCAGGCACACTGCAGCTGCAAAAGGCACCCAAAGGAAAGTGCAGAACTGCCACAACATGGCTGTCTCCATCCCTTTTTCCTTGGGACCTTCCCTAACCCTAGCCTGATTTACCTGCCTATGGAAAAGGTTATTACAGAGCCTAGGGTTAGGGTTTCTTAAACCAGGAAGCCCTGAGCTCCAGGCACACTGCAGCTGCAAAAGGCACCCCAAGGAAAGTGCAGAACTGCCACAACATGGCTGTCTCCACCCCTTTTTCCTTGGGACCTTCCCTAACCCTAGGTGATTTACCTGCCTAGGGTTAGGGTTAGGGTTGAGCCTAGGGTTAGGGTTTCTCAAACCAGGAAGCCCTGAGCTCCAGGCACACTGCAGCTGCAAAAGGCACCCCAAGGAAAGTGCAGAACTGCCACAACATGGCTGTCTCCACCCCTTTTTCCTTGGGACCTTCCCTAACCCTAGGCTGATTTAGCTGCCTAGGGTTAGGGTTAGGGTTGAGCCTAGAGTTAGGGTTTCTTAAACTAGGAAGCCCTGAGCTCCAGGCACACTGCAGCTTCAAAAGGCACCCCAAGGAAAGTGCAGAACTGCCACAACATGGCTGTCTCCAGCCCTTTTTCCTTGGGACCTTCCCTAACCCTAGCCTTATTTACCTGCCTAGGGTTAGGGTTAGGGTTGAGCCTAGGGTTAGGGTTTTTTAAACCAGGAAGCCCTGAGCTCCAGGCACACTGCAGCTGCAAAAGGCACCCCAAGGAAAGTGCAGAACTGCCACAACATGGCTGTCTCCACCCCTTTTTCCTTGGGACCTTCCCTAACCCTAGGTGATTTACTTGCCTATGGAAAAGGTTATTACAGAGCCTAGGGTTAGGGTTTCTTAAACCAGGAAGCCCTGAGCTCCAGGCACACTGCAGCTGCAAAAGGCACCCCAAGGAAAGTGCAGAACTGCCACAACATGGCTGTCTCCACCCCTTTTTCCTTGGGACCTTCCCTAACCCTAGCCTGATATACCTCCCTATGGAAAAGGTTATTACTGAGCCTAGGGTTAGGGTTCCTTAAACCAGGAAGCCCTGAGCTCCAGGCACACTGCAGCTGCAAAAGGCATCCCAAAGAGAGCGCAAAACTGCCACAAAATGGCTGTCTCCACCCCTTTTTCCTTGGGACCTTCCCTAACCCTTGCCTGATATACTTGCTAATGGAAAAGTTTATTACAGAGCCTAGGGTTAGGGTTTGTTAAAGCAGGAAGCCCTGAGCTCCAGGCACACTGCAGCTGCAATAGGCATCCCAAAGAGAGCGCAAAACTGCCACAACATGGCTGTCTCCAGCCCTTTTTCCTTGGGACCTTCCCTAACCCTAGCCTGATTTACCTGCCTAGGGTTAGGGTTAGGGTTGAGCCTAGGGTTAGGGTTTTTTAAACCAGGAAGCCCTGAGCTCCAGGCACACTGCAGCTGCAAAAGGCACCCAAAGGAAAGTGCAGAACTGCCACAACATGGCTGTCTCCACCCCTTTTTCCTTGGGACCTTCCCTAACCCTAGCCTGATTTACTTGCCTATGGAAAAGGTTATTACAGAGCCTAGGGTTAGGGTTTCTTAAACCAGGAAGCCCAGAGCTCCAGGCACACTGCAGCTGCAAAAGGCAGCCCAAAGAAAGTGCAGAACTGCCTCAACAATGCTGTCTCCACCCCTTTTTCCTTGGGACCTTCCCTAACCCTAGCCTGATTTACCTGCCTGTGGAAAAGGTTATTACAGAGCCTAGGGTTAGGGTTTCTTAAACCAGGAAGCCCTGAGCTCCAGGCACACTGCAGCTGCAAAAGGCACCCAAAGGAAAGTGCAGAACTGCCACAACATGGCTGTCTCCATCCCTTTTTCCTTGGGACCTTCCCTAACCCTAGCCTGATTTACCTGCCTAGGGTTAGGGTTTGGGTTGAGCCTAGGGTTAGGGTTTTTTAAACCAGGAAGCCCTGAGCTCCAGGCACACTGCAGCTGCAAAAGGCATCCCAAAGAGTGCGCAAAACTGCCACAACATGGCTGTCTCCACCCCTTTTTCCTTGGGACCTTCCCTAACCCTAGGCTGATTTACATGCTTATGGAAAAGGTTATTACAGAGCCTAGGGTTAGGGTTTCTTAAACCAGGAAGCCCTGAGCTCCAGGCACACTGCAGCTGCAAAAGGCACCCCAAGGAAAGTGCAGAACTGCCACAACATGGCTGTCTCCACCCCTTTTTCCTTGGGACCTTCCCTAACCCTAGGTGATTTACCTGCCTATGGAAAAGGTTATTACTGAGCCTAGGGTTAGGGTTTCTCAAACCAGGAAGCCCTGAGCTCCAGGCACACTGCAGCTGCAAAAGGCATCCCAAAGAGAGCGCAAAACTGCCACAACATGGCTGTCTCCACCCCTTTTTCCTTGGGACCTTCCCTAACCCTAGGCTGATTTACCTGCCTAGGGTTAGGGTTAGGGTTGAGCCTAGAGTTAGGGTTTCTTAAACTAGGAAGCCCTGAGCTCCAGGCACACTGCAGCTTCAAAAGGCACCCCAAGGAAAGTGCAGAACTGCCACAACATGGCTGTCTCCACCCCTTTTTCCTTGGGACCTTCCCTAACCCTAGCCTGATTTACCTGCCTAGGGTTAGGGTTAGGGTTGAGCCTAGGGTTAGGGTTTTTTAAACCAGGAAGCCCTGAGCTCCAGGCACACTGCAGCTGCAAAAGGCACCCAAAGGAAAGTGCAGAACTGCCACAACATGGCTGTCTCCACCCCTTTTTCCTTGGGACCTTCCCTAACCCTAGCCTGATTTACTTGCCTATGGAAAAGGTTATTACAGAGCCTAGGGTTAGGGTTTCTTAAACCAGGAAGCCCAGAGCTCCAGGCACACTGCAGCTGCAAAAGGCAGCCCAAAGAAAGTGCAGAACTGCCTCAACAATGCTGTCTCCACCCATTTTTCCTTGGGACCTTCCCTAACCCTAGCCTGATTTACTTGCCTATGGAAAAGGTTATTACAGAGCCTAGGGTTAGGGTTTCTTAAACCAGGAAGCCCTGAGCTCCAGGCACACTGCAGCTGCAAAAGGCACCCAAAGGAAAGTGCAGAACTGCCACAACATGGCTGTCTCCATCCCTTTTTCCTTGGGACCTTCCCTAACCCTAGCCTGATTTACCTGCCTAGGGTTAGGGTTAGGGTTGAGCCTAGGGTTAGGGTTTTTAAACCAGGAAGCCCTGAGCTCCAGGCACACTGCAGCTGCAAAAGGCATCCCAAAGAGTGCGCAAAACTGCCACAACATGGCTGTCTCCACCCCTTTTTCCTTGGGACCTTCCCTAACCCTAGGCTGATTTACCTGCCTAAGGTAAAGGTTATTACAGAGCCTAGGGTTAGGGTTCCTTAAACCAGGAAGCCCTGAGCTCCAGGCACACTGCAGCTGCAAAAGGCATCCCAAAGAGAGCGCAAATCCTCCACAACATGGCTGTCTCCACCCCTTTTTCCTTGGGACCTTCCCTAACCCTACGCTGATTTACATGCTTATGGAAAAGGTTATTACAGAGCCTAGGGTTAGGGTTTCTTAAACCAGGAAGCCCTGAGCTCCAGGCACACTGCAGCTGCAAAAGGCACCCCAAGGAAAGTGCAGAACTGCCTCAACATGGCTGTCTCCACCCCTTTTTCCTTGGGACCTTCCCTAACCCTAGATGATTTACCTGCCTATGGAAAAGGTTATTACTGAGCCTAGGGTTAGGGTTTCTCAAACCAGGAAGCCCTGAGCTCCAGGCACACTGCAGCTGCAAAAGGCATCCCAAAGAGAGCGCAAAACTGCCACAACATGGCTGTCTCCACCCCTTTTTCCTTGGGACCTTCCCTAACCCTAGGCTGATTTACCTGCCTAGGGTTAGGGTTAGGGTTGAGCCTAGAGTTAGGGTTTCTTAAACTAGGAAGCCCTGAGCTCCAGGCACACTGCAGCTTCAAAAGGCACCCCAAGGAAAGTGCAGAACTGCCACAACATGGCTGTCTCCACCCCTTTTTCCTTGGGACCTTCCCTAACCCTAGGCTGATTTACTTGCCTATGGAAAAAGTTATTACTGAGCCTAGGGTTAGGGTTTCTTAAACCAGGAAGCCCTGAGCTCCAGGCACACTGCAGCTGCAAAAGGCATCCCAAAGAGAGCGCAAAACTGCCACAACATGGCTGTCTCCACCCCTTTTTCCTTGGGACCTCCCCTAACCCTAGCCTGATTTACTTGGCTATGGAAAAGGTTATTACTGAGCCTAGGGTTAGGGTTTCTCAAACAAGGAAGCCCTGAGCTCCAGGCACACTGCAGCTGCAAAAGGCATCCCAAAGAGAGCGCAAAACTGCCACAACATGGCTGTCTCCACCCCTTTTTCCTTGGGACCTTCCCTAACCCTAGCCTGATATACTTGCCTATGGAAAAGGTTATTACAGAGCCTAGGGTTAGGGTTTCTTAAACCAGGAAGCCCTGAGCTCCAGGCACACTGCAGCTGCAAAAGGCACCCAAAGGAAAGTGCAGAACTGCCACAACATGGCTGTCTCCACCCCTTTTTCCTTGGGACCTTCCCTAACCCTAGCCTGATATACTTGCCTATGGAAAAGGTTATTACAGAGCCAAGGGTTAGGGTTTGTTAAAGCAGGAAGCCCTGAGCTCCAGGCACACTGCAGCTGCAATAGCCATCCCAAAGAGAGCGCAAAACTTCCACAACATGGCTGTCTCCACCCCTTTTTCCTTGGGACCTTCCTAACCCTACCCTGATATACTTGCCTATGGAAAAGGTTATTACAGAGCCTAGGGTTAGGGTTTCTTAAACCAGGAAGCCCTGAGCTCCAGGCACACTGCAGCTGCAATAGGCATCCCAAAGAGAGCGCAAAACTGCCACAACATGGCTGTCTCCAGCCCTTTTTCCTTGGGACCTTCCCTAACCCTAGCCTGATTTACCTGCCTAGGGTTAGGGTTAGGGTTGAGCCTAGGGTTAGGGTTTTTTAAACCAGGAAGCCCTGAGCTCCAGGCACACTGCAGCTGCAAAAGGCACCCCAAGGAAAGTGCAGAACTGCCACAACATGGCTGTCTCCACCCCTTTTTCCTTGGGACCTTCCCTAACCCTAGCCTGATTTACTTGCCTATGGAAAAGGTTATTACAGAGCCTAGGGTTAGGGTTTCTTAAACCAGGAAGCCCTGAGCTCCAGGCACACTGCAGCTGCAAAAGGCAGCCCAAAGAAAGTGCAGAACTGCCTCAACAATGCTGTCTCCACCCATTTTTCCTTGGGACCTTCCCTAACCCTAGCCTGATTTACTTGCCTATGGAAAAGGTTATTACAGAGCCTAGGGTTAGGGTTTCTTAAACCAGGAAGCCCTGAGCTCCAGGCACACTGCAGCTGCATAAGGCACCCAAAGGAAAGTGCAGAACTGCCACAACATGGCTGTCTCCACCCCTTTTTCCTTGGGACCTTCCCTAACCCTAGCCTGATTTACCTGCCTATGGAAAAGGTTATTACAGAGCCTAGGGTTAGGGTTTCTTAAAGCAGGAAGCCCTGAGCTCCAGGCACACTGCAGCTGCAAAAGGCATCCCAAAGAGAGCGCAAATCCTCCACAACATGGCTGTCTCCACCCCTTTTTCCTTGGGACCTTCCCTAACCCTAGGTGATTTACCTGCCTATGGAAAAGGTTATTACTGAGCCTAGGGTTATGGTTTCTCAAACCAGGAAGCCCTGAGCTCCAGGCACACTGCAGCTGCAAAAGGCATCCCAAAGAGAGCGCAAAACTGCCACAACATGGCTGTCTCCACCCCTTTTTCCTTGGGACCTTCCCTAACCCTAGGCTGATTTACCTGCCTAGGGTTAGGGTTAGGGTTGAGCCTAGAGTTAGGGTTTCTTAAACTAGGAAGCCCTGAGCTCCAGGCACACTGCAGCTTCAAAAGGCACCCCAAGGAAAGTGCAGAACTGCCACAACATGGCTGTCTCCACCCATTTTTCCTTGGGACCTTCCCTAACCCTAGGCTGATTTACCTGGCTATGGAAAGGGTTATTACCGAGCATAGGGTTAGGGTTTCTCAAACAAGGAAGCCCTGAGCTCCAGGCCCACTGCAGCTGCAATAGACATCCCAAAGAGAGCGCAAAACTGCCACAGCAATGCTGTCTCCACCCCTTTTTCCTTGGGACATTCCCTAACCCTAGGCTGATTTACCTGCCTAGGGTTAGGGTTAGGGTTGAGCCTAGGGTTAGGGTTTTTTAAACCAGGAACCCCTGAGCTCCAGGCACACTGCAGCTGCAAAAGGCATCCCAAAGAGAGCGCAAAACTGCCACAACATGGCTGTCTCCACCCCTTTTTCCTTGGGACCTTCCCTAACCCTAGATGATTTACCTGCCTATGGAAAAGGTTATTACTGAGCCTAGGGTTAGGGTTTCTCAAACCAGGAAGCCCTGAGCTCCAGGCACACTGCAGCTGCAAAAGGCATCCCAAAGAGAGCGCAAAACTGCCACAACATGGCTGTCTCCACCCCTTTTTCCTTGGGACCTTCCCTAACCCTAGGCTGATTTACCTGCCTAGGGTTAGGGTTAGGGTTGAGCCTAGAGTTAGGGTTTCTTAAACTAGGAAGCCCTGAGCTCCAGGCACACTGCAGCTTCAAAAGGCACCCCAAGGAAAGTGCAGAACTGCCACAACATGGCTGTCTCCACCCCTTTTTCCTTGGGACCTTCCCTAACCCTAGGCTGATTTACTTGCCTATGGAAAAAGTTATTACTGAGCCTAGGGTTAGGGTTTCTTAAACCAGGAAGCCCTGAGCTCCAGGCACACTGCAGCTGCAAAAGGCATCCCAAAGAGAGCGCAAAACTGCCACAACATGGCTGTCTCCACCCCTTTTTCCTTGGGACCTTCCCTAACCCTAGGTGATTTACCTGCCTAGGGTTAGGGTTAGGGTTGAGCCTAGGGTTAGGGTTTTTTAAACCAGGAAGCCCTGAGCTCCAGGCACACTGCAGCTGCAAAAGGCATCCCAAAGAGTGCGCAAAACTGCCACAACATGGCTGTCTCCACCCCTTTTTCCTTGGGACCTTCCCTAACCCTAGGCTGATTTACATGCTTATGGAAAAGGTTATTACAGAGCCTAGGGTTAGGGTTTCTTAAACCAGGAAGCCCTGAGCTCCAGGCACACTGCAGCTGCAAAAGGCACCCCAAGGAAAGTGCAGAACTGCCACAACATGGCTGTCTCCACCCCTTTTTCCTTGGGACCTTCCCTAACCCTAGGTGATTTACCTGCCTATGGAAAAGGTTATTACTGAGCCTAGGGTTAGGGTTTCTCAAACCAGGAAGCCCTGAGCTCCAGGCACACTGCAGCTGCAAAAGGCATCCCAAAGAGAGCGCAAAACTGCCACAACATGGCTGTCTCCACCCCTTTTTCCTTGGGACCTTCCCTAACCCTAGGCTGATTTACCTGCCTAGGGTTAGGGTTAGGGTTGAGCCTAGAGTTAGGGTTTCTTAAACTAGGAAGCCCTGAGCTCCAGGCACACTGCAGCTTCAAAAGGCACCCCAAGGAAAGTGCAGAACTGCCACAACATGGCTGTCTCCACCCCTTTTTCCTTGGGACCTTCCCTAACCCTAGCCTGATTTACCTGCCTAGGGTTAGGGTTAGGGTTGAGCCTAGGGTTAGGGTTTTTTAAACCAGGAAGCCCTGAGCTCCAGGCACACTGCAGCTGCAAAAGGCACCCCAAGGAAAGTGCAGAACTGCCACAACATGGCTGTCTCCACCCCTTTTTCCTTGGGACCTTCCCTAACCCTAGCCTGATTTACTTGCCTATGGAAAAGGTTATTACAGAGCCTAGGGTTAGGGTTTCTTAAACCAGGAAGCCCAGAGCTCCAGGCACACTGCAGCTGCAAAAGGCAGCCCAAAGAAAGTGCAGAACTGCCTCAACAATGCTGTCTCCACCCATTTTTCCTTGGGACCTTCCCTAACCCTAGCCTGATTTACTTGCCTATGGAAAAGGTTATTACAGAGCCTAGGGTTAGGGTTTCTTAAACCAGGAAGCCCTGAGCTCCAGGCACACTGCAGCTGCAAAAGGCACCCAAAGGAAAGTGCAGAACTGCCACAACATGGCTGTCTCCATCCCTTTTTCCTTGGGACCTTCCCTAACCCTAGCCTGATTTACCTGCCTAGGGTTAGGGTTAGGGTTGAGCCTAGGGTTAGGGTTTTTTAAACCAGGAAGCCCTGAGCTCCAGGCACACTGCAGCTGCAAAAGGCATCCCAAAGAGTGCGCAAAACTGCCACAACATGGCTGTCTCCACCCCTTTTTCCTTGGGACCTTCCCTAACCCTAGGCTGATTTACCTGCCTAAGGTAAAGGTTATTACAGAGCCTAGGGTTAGGGTTCCTTAAACCAGGAAGCCCTGAGCTCCAGGCACACTGCAGCTGCAAAAGGCATCCCAAAGAGAGCGCAAATCCTCCACAACATGGCTGTCTCCACCCCTTTTTCCTTGGGACCTTCCCTAACCCTACGCTGATTTACATGCTTATGGAAAAGGTTATTACAGAGCCTAGGGTTAGGGTTTCTTAAACCAGGAAGCCCTGAGCTCCAGGCACACTGCAGCTGCAAAAGGCACCCCAAGGAAAGTGCAGAACTGCCTCAACATGGCTGTCTCCACCCCTTTTTCCTTGGGACCTTCCCTAACCCTAGATGATTTACCTGCCTATGGAAAAGGTTATTACTGAGCCTAGGGTTAGGGTTTCTCAAACCAGGAAGCCCTGAGCTCCAGGCACACTGCAGCTGCAAAAGGCATCCCAAAGAGAGCGCAAAACTGCCACAACATGGCTGTCTCCACCCCTTTTTCCTTGGGACCTTCCCTAACCCTAGGCTGATTTACCTGCCTAGGGTTAGGGTTAGGGTTGAGCCTAGAGTTAGGGTTTCTTAAACTAGGAAGCCCTGAGCTCCAGGCACACTGCAGCTTCAAAAGGCACCCCAAGGAAAGTGCAGAACTGCCACAACATGGCTGTCTCCACCCCTTTTTCCTTGGGACCTTCCCTAACCCTAGGCTGATTTACTTGCCTATGGAAAAAGTTATTACTGAGCCTAGGGTTAGGGTTTCTTAAACCAGGAAGCCCTGAGCTCCAGGCACACTGCAGCTGCAAAAGGCATCCCAAAGAGAGCGCAAAACTGCCACAACATGGCTGTCTCCACCCCTTTTTCCTTGGGACCTCCCCTAACCCTAGCCTGATTTACTTGGCTATGGAAAAGGTTATTACTGAGCCTAGGGTTAGGGTTTCTCAAACAAGGAAGCCCTGAGCTCCAGGCACACTGCAGCTGCAAAAGGCATCCCAAAGAGAGCGCAAAACTGCCACAACATGGCTGTCTCCACCCCTTTTTCCTTGGGACCTTCCCTAACCCTAGCCTGATATACTTGCCTATGGAAAAGGTTATTACAGAGCCTAGGGTTAGGGTTTCTTAAACCAGGAAGCCCTGAGCTCCAGGCACACTGCAGCTGCAAAAGGCACCCAAAGGAAAGTGCAGAACTGCCACAACATGGCTGTCTCCACCCCTTTTTCCTTGGGACCTTCCCTAACCCTAGCCTGATATACTTGCCTATGGAAAAGGTTATTACAGAGCCAAGGGTTAGGGTTTGTTAAAGCAGGAAGCCCTGAGCTCCAGGCACACTGCAGCTGCAATAGCCATCCCAAAGAGAGCGCAAAACTTCCACAACATGGCTGTCTCCACCCCTTTTTCCTTGGGACCTTCCTAACCCTACCCTGATATACTTGCCTATGGAAAAGGTTATTACAGAGCCTAGGGTTAGGGTTTCTTAAACCAGGAAGCCCTGAGCTCCAGGCACACTGCAGCTGCAATAGGCATCCCAAAGAGAGCGCAAAACTGCCACAACATGGCTGTCTCCAGCCCTTTTTCCTTGGGACCTTCCCTAACCCTAGCCTGATTTACCTGCCTAGGGTTAGGGTTAGGGTTGAGCCTAGGGTTAGGGTTTTTTAAACCAGGAAGCCCTGAGCTCCAGGCACACTGCAGCTGCAAAAGGCACCCCAAGGAAAGTGCAGAACTGCCACAACATGGCTGTCTCCACCCCTTTTTCCTTGGGACCTTCCCTAACCCTAGCCTGATTTACTTGCCTATGGAAAAGGTTATTACAGAGCCTAGGGTTAGGGTTTCTTAAACCAGGAAGCCCTGAGCTCCAGGCACACTGCAGCTGCAAAAGGCAGCCCAAAGAAAGTGCAGAACTGCCACAACATGGCTGTCTCCACCCCTTTTTCCTTGGGACCTTCCCTAACCCTAGCCTGATTTACCTGCCTATGGAAAAGGTTATTACAGAGCCTAGGGTTAGGGTTTCTTAAACCAGGAAGCCCTGAGCTCCAGGCACACTGCAGCTGCAAAAGGCATCCCAAAGAGAGCGCAAATCCTCCACAACATGGCTGTCTCCATCCCTTTTTCCTTGGGACCTTCCCTAACCCTAGGTGATTTACCTGCCTATGGAAAAGGTTATTACTGAGCCTAGGGTTATGGTTTCTCAAACCAGGAAGCCCTGAGCTCCAGGCACACTGCAGCTGCAAAAGGCATCCCAAAGAGAGCGCAAAACTGCCACAACATGGCTGTCTCCACCCCTTTTTCCTTGGGACCTTCCCTAACCCTAGCCTGATTTACCTGCCTATGGAAAAGGTTATTACAGAGCCTAGGGTTAGGGTTTCTTAAACCAGGAAGCCCTGAGCTCCAGGCACACTGCAGCTGCAAAAGGCATCCCAAAGAGAGCGCAAATCCTCCACAACATGGCTGTCTCCACCCCTTTTTCCTTGGGACCTTCCCTAACCCTAGGTGATTTACCTGCCTATGGAAAAGGTTATTACTGAGCCTAGGGTTATGGTTTCTCAAACCAGGAAGCCCTGAGCTCCAGGCACACTGCAGCTGCAAAAGGCATCCCAAAGAGAGCGCAAAACTGCCACAACATGGCTGTCTCCACCCCTTTTTCCTTGGGACCTTCCCTAACCCTAGGCTGATTTACCTGCCTAGGGTTAGGGTTAGGGTTGAGCCTAGAGTTAGGGTTTCTTAAACTAGGAAGCCCTGAGCTCCAGGCACACTGCAGCTTCAAAAGGCACCCCAAGGAAAGTGCAGAACTGCCACAACATGGCTGTCTCCACCCATTTTTCCTTGGGACCTTCCCTAACCCTAGGCTGATTTACCTGGCTATGGAAAGGGTTATTACCGAGCATAGGGTTAGGGTTTCTCAAACAAGGAAGCCCTGAGCTCCAGGCCCACTGCAGCTGCAATAGACATCCCAAAGAGAGCGCAAAACTGCCACAGCAATGCTGTCTCCACCCCTTTTTCCTTGGGACATTCCCTAACCCTAGGCTGATTTACCTGCCTAGGGTTAGGGTTAGGGTTGAGCCTAGGGTTAGGGTTTTTTAAACCAGGAACCCCTGAGCTCCAGGCACACTGCAGCTGCAAAAGGCATCCCAAAGAGTGCGCAAAAGTGCCACAACATGGCTGTCTCCACCCCTTTTTCCTTGGGACCTTCCCTAACCCTAGATGATTTACCTGCCTATGGAAAAGGTTATTACTGAGCCTAGGGTTAGGGTTTCTCAAACCAGGAAGCCCTGAGCTCCAGGCACACTGCAGCTGCAAAAGGCATCCCAAAGAGAGCGCAAAACTGCCACAACATGGCTGTCTCCACCCCTTTTTCCTTGGGACCTTCCCTAACCCTAGGCTGATTTACCTGCCTAGGGTTAGGGTTAGGGTTGAGCCTAGAGTTAGGGTTTCTTAAACTAGGAAGCCCTGAGCTCCAGGCACACTGCAGCTTCAAAAGGCACCCCAAGGAAAGTGCAGAACTGCCACAACATGGCTGTCTCCACCCCTTTTTCCTTGGGACCTTCCCTAACCCTAGGCTGATTTACTTGCCTATGGAAAAAGTTATTACTGAGCCTAGGGTTAGGGTTTCTTAAACCAGGAAGCCCTGAGCTCCAGGCACACTGCAGCTGCAAAAGGCATCCCAAAGAGAGCGCAAAACTGCCACAACATGGCTGTCTCCATCCCTTTTTCCTTGGGACCTTCCCTAACCCTAGCCTGATTTACCTGCCTAGGGTTAGGGTTAGGGTTGAGCCTAGGGTTAGGGTTTTTTAAACCAGGAAGCCCTGAGCTCCAGGCACACTGCAGCTGCAAAAGGCATCCCAAAGAGTGCGCAAAACTGCCACAACATGGCTGTCTCCACCCCTTTTTCCTTGGGACCTTCCCTAACCCTAGGCTGATTTACATGCTTATGGAAAAGGTTATTACAGAGCCTAGGGTTAGGGTTTCTTAAACCAGGAAGCCCTGAGCTCCAGGCACACTGCAGCTGCAAAAGGCACCCCAAGGAAAGTGCAGAACTGCCACAACATGGCTGTCTCCACCCCTTTTTCCTTGGGACCTTCCCTAACCCTAGGTGATTTACCTGCCTATGGAAAAGGTTATTACTGAGCCTAGGGTTAGGGTTTCTCAAACCAGGAAGCCCTGAGCTCCAGGCACACTGCAGCTGCAAAAGGCATCCCAAAGAGAGCGCAAAACTGCCACAACATGGCTGTCTCCACCCCTTTTTCCTTGGGACCTTCCCTAACCCTAGGCTGATTTACCTGCCTAGGGTTAGGGTTAGGGTTGAGCCTAGAGTTAGGGTTTCTTAAACTAGGAAGCCCTGAGCTCCAGGCACACTGCAGCTTCAAAAGGCACCCCAAGGAAAGTGCAGAACTGCCACAACATGGCTGTCTCCACCCCTTTTTCCTTGGGACCTTCCCTAACCCTAGCCTGATTTACCTGCCTAGGGTTAGGGTTAGGGTTGAGCCTAGGGTTAGGGTTTTTTAAACCAGGAAGCCCTGAGCTCCAGGCACACTGCAGCTGCAAAAGGCACCCCAAGGAAAGTGCAGAACTGCCACAACATGGCTGTCTCCACCCCTTTTTCCTTGGGACCTTCCCTAACCCTAGCCTGATTTACTTGCCTATGGAAAAGGTTATTACAGAGCCTAGGGTTAGGGTTTCTTAAACCAGGAAGCCCAGAGCTCCAGGCACACTGCAGCTGCAAAAGGCAGCCCAAAGAAAGTGCAGAACTGCCTCAACAATGCTGTCTCCACCCATTTTTCCTTGGGACCTTCCCTAACCCTAGCCTGATTTACTTGCCTATGGAAAAGGTTATTACAGAGCCTAGGGTTAGGGTTTCTTAAACCAGGAAGCCCTGAGCTCCAGGCACACTGCAGCTGCAAAAGGCACCCAAAGGAAAGTGCAGAACTGCCACAACATGGCTGTCTCCATCCCTTTTTCCTTGGGACCTTCCCTAACCCTAGCCTGATTTACCTGCCTAGGGTTAGGGTTAGGGTTGAGCCTAGGGTTAGGGTTTTTTAAACCAGGAAGCCCTGAGCTCCAGGCACACTGCAGCTGCAAAAGGCATCCCAAAGAGTGCGCAAAACTGCCACAACATGGCTGTCTCCACCCCTTTTTCCTTGGGACCTTCCCTAACCCTAGGCTGATTTACCTGCCTAAGGTAAAGGTTATTACAGAGCCTAGGGTTAGGGTTCCTTAAACCAGGAAGCCCTGAGCTCCAGGCACACTGCAGCTGCAAAAGGCATCCCAAAGAGAGCGCAAATCCTCCACAACATGGCTGTCTCCACCCCTTTTTCCTTGGGACCTTCCCTAACCCTACGCTGATTTACATGCTTATGGAAAAGGTTATTACAGAGCCTAGGGTTAGGGTTTCTTAAACCAGGAAGCCCTGAGCTCCAGGCACACTGCAGCTGCAAAAGGCACCCCAAGGAAAGTGCAGAACTGCCTCAACATGGCTGTCTCCACCCCTTTTTCCTTGGGACCTTCCCTAACCCTAGATGATTTACCTGCCTATGGAAAAGGTTATTACTGAGCCTAGGGTTAGGGTTTCTCAAACCAGGAAGCCCTGAGCTCCAGGCACACTGCAGCTGCAAAAGGCATCCCAAAGAGAGCGCAAAACTGCCACAACATGGCTGTCTCCACCCCTTTTTCCTTGGGACCTTCCCTAACCCTAGGCTGATTTACCTGCCTAGGGTTAGGGTTAGGGTTGAGCCTAGAGTTAGGGTTTCTTAAACTAGGAAGCCCTGAGCTCCAGGCACACTGCAGCTTCAAAAGGCACCCCAAGGAAAGTGCAGAACTGCCACAACATGGCTGTCTCCACCCCTTTTTCCTTGGGACCTTCCCTAACCCTAGGCTGATTTACTTGCCTATGGAAAAAGTTATTACTGAGCCTAGGGTTAGGGTTTCTTAAACCAGGAAGCCCTGAGCTCCAGGCACACTGCAGCTGCAAAAGGCATCCCAAAGAGAGCGCAAAACTGCCACAACATGGCTGTCTCCACCCCTTTTTCCTTGGGACCTCCCCTAACCCTAGCCTGATTTACTTGGCTATGGAAAAGGTTATTACTGAGCCTAGGGTTAGGGTTTCTCAAACAAGGAAGCCCTGAGCTCCAGGCACACTGCAGCTGCAAAAGGCATCCCAAAGAGAGCGCAAAACTGCCACAACATGGCTGTCTCCACCCCTTTTTCCTTGGGACCTTCCCTAACCCTAGCCTGATATACTTGCCTATGGAAAAGGTTATTACAGAGCCTAGGGTTAGGGTTTCTTAAACCAGGAAGCCCTGAGCTCCAGGCACACTGCAGCTGCAAAAGGCACCCAAAGGAAAGTGCAGAACTGCCACAACATGGCTGTCTCCACCCCTTTTTCCTTGGGACCTTCCCTAACCCTAGCCTGATATACTTGCCTATGGAAAAGGTTATTACAGAGCCAAGGGTTAGGGTTTGTTAAAGCAGGAAGCCCTGAGCTCCAGGCACACTGCAGCTGCAATAGCCATCCCAAAGAGAGCGCAAAACTTCCACAACATGGCTGTCTCCACCCCTTTTTCCTTGGGACCTTCCTAACCCTACCCTGATATACTTGCCTATGGAAAAGGTTATTACAGAGCCTAGGGTTAGGGTTTCTTAAACCAGGAAGCCCTGAGCTCCAGGCACACTGCAGCTGCAATAGGCATCCCAAAGAGAGCGCAAAACTGCCACAACATGGCTGTCTCCAGCCCTTTTTCCTTGGGACCTTCCCTAACCCTAGCCTGATTTACCTGCCTAGGGTTAGGGTTAGGGTTGAGCCTAGGGTTAGGGTTTTTTAAACCAGGAAGCCCTGAGCTCCAGGCACACTGCAGCTGCAAAAGGCACCCCAAGGAAAGTGCAGAACTGCCACAACATGGCTGTCTCCACCCCTTTTTCCTTGGGACCTTCCCTAACCCTAGCCTGATTTACTTGCCTATGGAAAAGGTTATTACAGAGCCTAGGGTTAGGGTTTCTTAAACCAGGAAGCCCTGAGCTCCAGGCACACTGCAGCTGCAAAAGGCAGCCCAAAGAAAGTGCAGAACTGCCACAACATGGCTGTCTCCACCCCTTTTTCCTTGGGACCTTCCCTAACCCTAGCCTGATTTACCTGCCTATGGAAAAGGTTATTACAGAGCCTAGGGTTAGGGTTTCTTAAACCAGGAAGCCCTGAGCTCCAGGCACACTGCAGCTGCAAAAGGCATCCCAAAGAGAGCGCAAATCCTCCACAACATGGCTGTCTCCACCCCTTTTTCCTTGGGACCTTCCCTAACCCTAGGTGATTTACCTGCCTATGGAAAAGGTTATTACTGAGCCTAGGGTTATGGTTTCTCAAACCAGGAAGCCCTGAGCTCCAGGCACACTGCAGCTGCAAAAGGCATCCCAAAGAGAGCGCAAAACTGCCACAACATGGCTGTCTCCACCCCTTTTTCCTTGGGACCTTCCCTAACCCTAGGCTGATTTACCTGCCTAGGGTTAGGGTTAGGGTTGAGCCTAGAGTTAGGGTTTCTTAAACTAGGAAGCCCTGAGCTCCAGGCACACTGCAGCTTCAAAAGGCACCCCAAGGAAAGTGCAGAACTGCCACAACATGGCTGTCTCCACCCATTTTTCCTTGGGACCTTCCCTAACCCTAGGCTGATTTACCTGGCTATGGAAAGGGTTATTACCGAGCATAGGGTTAGGGTTTCTCAAACAAGGAAGCCCTGAGCTCCAGGCCCACTGCAGCTGCAATAGACATCCCAAAGAGAGCGCAAAACTGCCACAGCAATGCTGTCTCCACCCCTTTTTCCTTGGGACATTCCCTAACCCTAGGCTGATTTACCTGCCTAGGGTTAGGGTTAGGGTTGAGCCTAGGGTTAGGGTTTTTTAAACCAGGAAGCCCTGAGCTCCAGGCACACTGCAGCTGCAAAAGGCATCCCAAAGAGAGCGCAAAACTGCCACAACATGGCTGTCTCCACCCCTTTTTCCTTGGGACCTTCCCTAACCCTAGGCTGATTTACCTGCCTAGGGTTAGGGTTAGGGTTGAGCCTAGAGTTAGGGTTTCTTAAACTAGGAAGCCCTGAGCTCCAGGCACACTGCAGCTTCAAAAGGCACCCCAAGGAAAGTGCAGAACTGCCACAACATGGCTGTCTCCACCCCTTTTTCCTTGGGACCTTCCCTAACCCTAGGCTGATTTACTTGCCTATGGAAAAAGTTATTACTGAGCCTAGGGTTAGGGTTTCTTAAACCAGGAAGCCCTGAGCTCCAGGCACACTGCAGCTGCAAAAGGCATCCCAAAGAGAGCGCAAAACTGCCACAACATGGCTGTCTCAACCCCTTTTTCCTTGGGACCTCCCCTAACCCTAGCCTGATTTACTTGGCTATGGAAAAGGTTATTACTGAGCCTAGGGTTAGGGTTTCTCAAACAAGGAAGCCCTGAGCTCCAGGCACACTGCAGCTGCAAAAGGCATCCCAAAGAGAGCGCAAAACTGCCACAACATGGCTGTCTCCACCCCTTTTTCCTTGGGACCTTCCCTAACCCTAGCCTGATATACTTGCCTATGGAAAAGGTTATTACAGAGCCTAGGGTTAGGGTTTCTTAAACCAGGAAGCCCTGAGCTCCAGGCACACTGCAGCTGCAAAAGGCACCCAAAGGAAAGTGCAGAACTGCCACAACATGGCTGTCTCCACCCCTTTTTCCTTGGGACCTTCCCTAACCCTAGCCTGATATACTTGCCTATGGAAAAGGTTATTACAGAGCCAAGGGTTAGGGTTTGTTAAAGCAGGAAGCCCTGAGCTCCAGGCACACTGCAGCTGCAATAGCCATCCCAAAGAGAGCGCAAAACTTCCACAACATGGCTGTCTCCACCCCTTTTTCCTTGGGACCTTCCTAACCCTACCCTGATATAATTGCCTATGGAAAAGGTTATTACAGAGCCTAGGGTTAGGGTTTCTTAAACCAGGAAGCCCTGAGCTCCAGGCACACTGCAGCTGCAATAGGCATCCCAAAGAGAGCGCAAAACTGCCACAACATGGCTGTCTCCAGCCCTTTTTCCTTGGGACCTTCCCTAACCCTAGCCTGATTTACCTGCCTAGGGTTAGGGTTAGGGTTGAGCCTAGGGTTAGGGTTTTTTAAACCAGGAAGCCCTGAGCTCCAGGCACACTGCAGCTGCAAAAGGCACCCAAAGGAAAGTGCAGAACTGCCACAACATGGCTGTCTCCACCCCTTTTTCCTTGGGACCTTCCCTAACCCTAGCCTGATTTACTTGCCTATGGAAAAGGTTATTACAGAGCCTAGGGTTAGGGTTTCTTAAACCAGGAAGCCCAGAGCTCCAGGCACACTGCAGCTGCAAAAGGCAGCCCAAAGAAAGTGCAGAACTGCCTCAACAATGCTGTCTCCACCCCTTTTTCCTTGGGACCTTCCCTAACCCTAGCCTGATTTACCTGCCTGTGGAAAAGGTTATTACAGAGCCTAGGGTTAGGGTTTCTTAAACCAGGAAGCCCTGAGCTCCAGGCACACTGCAGCTGCAAAAGGCACCCAAAGGAAAGTGCAGAACTGCCACAACATGGCTGTCTCCATCCCTTTTTCCTTGGGACCTTCCCTAACCCTAGCCTGATTTACCTGCCTAGGGTTAGGGTTAGGGTTGAGCCTAGGGTTAGGGTTTTTTAAACCAGGAAGCCCTGAGCTCCAGGCACACTGCAGCTGCAAAAGGCATCCCAAAGAGTGCGCAAAACTGCCACAACATGGCTGTCTCCACCCCTTTTTCCTTGGGACCTTCCCTAACCCTAGGCTGATTTACATGCTTATGGAAAAGGTTATTACTGAGCCTAGGGTTAGGGTTTCTTAAACCAGGAAGCCCTGAGCTCCAGGCACACTGCAGCTGCAAAAGGCACCCCAAGGAAAGTGCAGAACTGCCATCACATGGCTGTCTCCACCCCTTTTTCCTTGGGACCTTCCCTAACCCTAGGTGATTTACCTGCCTATGGAAAAGGTTATTACTGAGCCTAGGGTTAGGGTTTCTCAAACCAGGAAGCCCTGAGCTCCAGGCACACTGCAGCTGCAAAAGGCATCCCAAAGAGAGCGCAAAACTGCCACAACATGGCTGTCTCCACCCCTTTTTCCTTGGGACCTTCCCTAACCCTAGGCTGATTTACCTGCCTAGGGTTAGGGTTAGGGTTGAGCCTAGAGTTAGGGTTTCTTAAACTAGGAAGCCCTGAGCTCCAGGCACACTGCAGCTTCAAAAGGCACCCCAAGGAAAGTGCAGAACTGCCACAACATGGCTGTCTCCACCCCTTTTTCCTTGGGACCTTCCCTAACCCTAGCCTGATTTACCTGCCTAGGGTTAGGGTTAGGGTTGAGCCTAGGGTTAGGGTTTTTTAAACCAGGAAGCCCTGAGCTCCAGGCACACTGCAGCTGCAAAAGGCACCCCAAGGAAAGTGCAGAACTGCCACAACATGGCTGTCTCCACCCCTTTTTCCTTGGGACCTTCCCTAACCCTAGCCTGATTTACTTGCCTATGGAAAAGGTTATTACAGAGCCTAGGGTTAGGGTTTCTTAAACCAGGAAGCCCAGAGCTCCAGGCACACTGCAGCTGCAAAAGGCAGCCCAAAGAAAGTGCAGAACTGCCTCAACAATGCTGTCTCCACCCATTTTTCCTTGGGACCTTCCCTAACCCTAGCCTGATTTACTTGCCTATGGAAAAGGTTATTACAGAGCCTAGGGTTAGGGTTTCTTAAACCAGGAAGCCCTGAGCTCCAGGCACACTGCAGCTGCAAAAGGCACCCAAAGGAAAGTGCAGAACTGCCACAACATGGCTGTCTCCACCCCTTTTTCCTTGGGACCTTCCCTAACCCTAGCCTGATTTACCTGCCTAGGGTTAGGGTTAGGGTTGAGCCTAGGGTTAGGGTTTTTTAAACCAGGAAGCCCTGAGCTCCAGGCACACTGCAGCTGCAAAAGGCATCCCAAAGAGTGCGCAAAACTGCCACAACATGGCTGTCTCCACCCCTTTTTCCTTGGGACCTTCCCTAACCCTAGGCTGATTTACCTGCCTAAGGTAAAGGTTATTACAGAGCCTAGGGTTAGGGTTCCTTAAACCAGGAAGCCCTGAGCTCCAGGCACTCTGCAGCTGCAAAAGGCATCCCAAAGAGAGCGCAAATCCTCCACAACATGGCTGTCTCCACCCCTTTTTCCTTGGGACCTTCCCTAACCCTACGCTGATTTACATGCTTATGGAAAAGGTTATTACAGAGCCTAGGGTTAGGGTTTCTTAAACCAGGAAGCCCTGAGCTCCAGGCACACTGCAGCTGCAAAAGGCACCCCAAGGAAAGTGCAGAACTGCCTCAACATGGCTGTCTCCACCCCTTTTTCCTTGGGACTTTCCCTAACCCTAGATGATTTACCTGCCTATAGAAAAGGTTATTACTGAGCCTAGGGTTAGGGTTTCTCAAACCAGGAAGCCCTGAGCTCCAGGCACACTGCAGCTGCAAAAGGCATCCCAAAGAGAGCGCAAAACTGCCACAACATGGCTGTCTCCACCCCTTTTTCCTTGGGACCTTCCCTAACCCTAGGCTGATTTACCTGCCTAGGGTTAGGGTTAGGGTTGAGCCTAGAGTTAGGGTTTCTTAAACTAGGAAGCCCTGAGCTCCAGGCACACTGCAGCTTCAAAAGGCACCCCAAGGAAAGTGCAGAACTGCCACAACATGGCTGTCTCCACCCCTTTTTCCTTGGGACCTTCCCTAACCCTAGGCTGATTTACTTGCCTATGGAAAAAGTTATTACTGAGCCTAGGGTTAGGGTTTCTTAAACCAGGAAGCCCTGAGCTCCAGGCACACTGCAGCTGCAAAAGGCATCCCAAAGAGAGCGCAAAACTGCCACAACATGGCTGTCTCCACCCCTTTTTCCTTGGGACCTCCCCTAACCCTAGCCTGATTTACTTGGCTATGGAAAAGGTTATTACTGAGCCTAGGGTTAGGGTTTCTCAAACAAGGAAGCCCTGAGCTCCAGGCACACTGCAGCTGCAAAAGGCATCCCAAAGAGAGCGCAAAACTGCCACAACATGGCTGTCTCCACCCCTTTTTCCTTGGGACCTTCCCTAACCCTAGCCTGATATACTTGCCTATGGAAAAGGTTATTACAGAGCCTAGGGTTAGGGTTTCTTAAACCAGGAAGCCCTGAGCTCCAGGCACACTGCAGCTGCAAAAGGCACCCAAAGGAAAGTGCAGAACTGCCACAACATGGCTGTCTCCACCCCTTTTTCCTTGGGACCTTCCCTAACCCTAGCCTGATATACTTGCCTATGGAAAAGGTTATTACAGAGCCAAGGGTTAGGGTTTGTTAAAGCAGGAAGCCCTGAGCTCCAGGCACACTGCAGCTGCAATAGCCATCCCAAAGAGAGCGCAAAACTGCCACAACATGGCTGTCTCCACCCCTTTTTCCTTGGGACCTTCCTAACCCTACCCTGATATACTTGCCTATGGAAAAGGTTATTACAGAGCCTAGGGTTAGGGTTTCTTAAACCAGGAAGCCCTGAGCTCCAGGCACACTGCAGCTGCAATAGGCATCCCAAAGAGAGCGCAAAACTGCCACAACATGGCTGTCTCCAGCCCTTTTTCCTTGGGACCTTCCCTAACCCTAGCCTGATTTACTTGCCTATGGAAAAGGTTATTACAGAGCCTAGGGTTAGGGTTTCTTAAACCAGGAAGCCCTGAGCTCCAGGCACACTGCAGCTGCAAAAGGCAGCCCAAAGAAAGTGCAGAACTGCCTCAACAATGCTGTCTCCACCCATTTTTCCTTGGGACCTTCCCTAACCCTAGCCTGATTTACTTGCCTATGGAAAAGGTTATTACAGAGCCTAGGGTTAGGGTTTCTTAAACCAGGAAGCCCTGAGCTCCAGGCACACTGCAGCTGCATAAGGCACCCAAAGGAAAGTGCAGAACTGCCACAACATGGCTGTCTCCACCCCTTTTTCCTTGGGACCTTCCCTAACCCTAGCCTGATTTACCTGCCTATGGAAAAGGTTATTACAGAGCCTAGGGTTAGGGTTTCTTAAACCAGGAAGCCCTGAGCTCCAGGCACACTGCAGCTGCAAAAGGCATCCCAAAGAGAGCGCAAATCCTCCACAACATGGCTGTCTCCACCCCTTTTTCCTTGGGACCTTCCCTAACCCTAGGTGATTTACCTGCCTATGGAAAAGGTTATTACTGAGCCTAGGGTTATGGTTTCTCAAACCAGGAAGCCCTGAGCTCCAGGCACACTGCAGCTGCAAAAGGCATCCCAAAGAGAGCGCAAAACTGCCACAACATGGCTGTCTCCACCCCTTTTTCCTTGGGACCTTCCCTAACCCTAGGCTGATTTACCTGCCTAGGGTTAGGGTTAGGGTTGAGCCTAGAGTTAGGGTTTCTTAAACTAGGAAGCCCTGAGCTCCAGGCACACTGCAGCTTCAAAAGGCACCCCAAGGAAAGTGCAGAACTGCCACAACATGGCTGTCTCCACCCATTTTTCCTTGGGACCTTCCCTAACCCTAGGCTGATTTACCTGGCTATGGAAAGGGTTATTACCGAGCATAGGGTTAGGGTTTCTCAAACAAGGAAGCCCTGAGCTCCAGGCCCACTGCAGCTGCAATAGACATCCCAAAGAGAGCGCAAAACTGCCACAGCAATGCTGTCTCCACCCCTTTTTCCTTGGGACATTCCCTAACCCTAGGCTGATTTACCTGCCTAGGGTTAGGGTTAGGGTTGAGCCTAGGGTTAGGGTTTTTTAAACCAGGAAGCCCTGAGCTCCAGGCACACTGCAGCTGCAAAAGGCATCCCAAAGAGTGCGCAAAAGTGCCACAACATGGCTGTCTCCACCCCTTTTTCCTTGGGACCTTCCCTAACCCTAGATGATTTACCTGCCTATGGAAAAGGTTATTACTGAGCCTAGGGTTAGGGTTTCTCAAACCAGGAAGCCCTGAGCTCCAGGCACACTGCAGCTGCAAAAGGCATCCCAAAGAGAGCGCAAAACTGCCACAACATGGCTGTCTCCACCCCTTTTTCCTTGGGACCTTCCCTAACCCTAGGCTGATTTACCTGCCTAGGGTTAGGGTTAGGGTTGAGCCTAGAGTTAGGGTTTCTTAAACTAGGAAGCCCTGAGCTCCAGGCACACTGCAGCTTCAAAAGGCACCCCAAGGAAAGTGCAGAACTGCCACAACATGGCTGTCTCCACCCCTTTTTCCTTGGGACCTTCCCTAACCCTAGGCTGATTTACTTGCCTATGGAAAAAGTTATTACTGAGCCTAGGGTTAGGGTTTCTTAAACCAGGAAGCCCTGAGCTCCAGGCACACTGCAGCTGCAAAAGGCATCCCAAAGAGAGCGCAAAACTGCCACAACATGGCTGTCTCCACCCCTTTTTCCTTGGGACCTCCCCTAACCCTAGCCTGATTTACTTGGCTATGGAAAAGGTTATTACTGAGCCTAGGGTTAGGGTTTCTCAAACAAGGAAGCCCTGAGCTCCAGGCACACTGCAGCTGCAAAAGGCATCCCAAAGAGAGCGCAAAACTGCCACAACATGGCTGTCTCCACCCCTTTTTCCTTGGGACCTTCCCTAACCCTAGCCTGATATACTTGCCTATGGAAAAGGTTATTACAGAGCCTAGGGTTAGGGTTTCTTAAACCAGGAAGCCCTGAGCTCCAGGCACACTGCAGCTGCAAAAGGCACCCAAAGGAAAGTGCAGAACTGCCACAACATGGCTGTCTCCACCCCTTTTTCCTTGGGACCTTCCCTAACCCTAGCCTGATATACTTGCCTATGGAAAAGGTTATTACAGAGCCAAGGGTTAGGGTTTGTTAAAGCAGGAAGCCCTGAGCTCCAGGCACACTGCAGCTGCAATAGCCATCCCAAAGAGAGCGCAAAACTTCCACAACATGGCTGTCTCCACCCCTTTTTCCTTGGGACCTTCCTAACCCTACCCTGATATAATTGCCTATGGAAAAGGTTATTACAGAGCCTAGGGTTAGGGTTTCTTAAACCAGGAAGCCCTGAGCTCCAGGCACACTGCAGCTGCAATAGGCATCCCAAAGAGAGCGCAAAACTGCCACAACATGGCTGTCTCCAGCCCTTTTTCCTTGGGACCTTCCCTAACCCTAGCCTGATTTACCTGCCTAGGGTTAGGGTTAGGGTTGAGCCTAGGGTTAGGGTTTTTTAAACCAGGAAGCCCTGAGCTCCAGGCACACTGCAGCTGCAAAAGGCACCCAAAGGAAAGTGCAGAACTGCCACAACATGGCTGTCTCCACCCCTTTTTCCTTGGGACCTTCCCTAACCCTAGCCTGATTTACTTGCCTATGGAAAAGGTTATTACAGAGCCTAGGGTTAGGGTTTCTTAAACCAGGAAGCCCAGAGCTCCAGGCACACTGCAGCTGCAAAAGGCAGCCCAAAGAAAGTGCAGAACTGCCTCAACAATGCTGTCTCCACCCCTTTTTCCTTGGGACCTTCCCTAACCCTAGCCTGATTTACCTGCCTGTGGAAAAGGTTATTACAGAGCCTAGGGTTAGGGTTTCTTAAACCAGGAAGCCCTGAGCTCCAGGCACACTGCAGCTGCAAAAGGCACCCAAAGGAAAGTGCAGAACTGCCACAACATGGCTGTCTCCATCCCTTTTTCCTTGGGACCTTCCCTAACCCTAGCCTGATTTACCTGCCTAGGGTTAGGGTTAGGGTTGAGCCTAGGGTTAGGGTTTTTTAAACCAGGAAGCCCTGAGCTCCAGGCACACTGCAGCTGCAAAAGGCATCCCAAAGAGTGCGCAAAACTGCCACAACATGGCTGTCTCCACCCCTTTTTCCTTGGGACCTTCCCTAACCCTAGGCTGATTTACATGCTTATGGAAAAGGTTATTACAGAGCCTAGGGTTAGGGTTTCTTAAACCAGGAAGCCCTGAGCTCCAGGCACACTGCAGCTGCAAAAGGCACCCCAAGGAAAGTGCAGAACTGCCATCACATGGCTGTCTCCACCCCTTTTTCCTTGGGACCTTCCCTAACCCTAGGTGATTTACCTGCCTATGGAAAAGGTTATTACTGAGCCTAGGGTTAGGGTTTCTCAAACCAGGAAGCCCTGAGCTCCAGGCACACTGCAGCTGCAAAAGGCATCCCAAAGAGAGCGCAAAACTGCCACAACATGGCTGTCTCCACCCCTTTTTCCTTGGGACCTTCCCTAACCCTAGGCTGATTTACCTGCCTAGGGTTAGGGTTAGGGTTGAGCCTAGAGTTAGGGTTTCTTAAACTAGGAAGCCCTGAGCTCCAGGCACACTGCAGCTTCAAAAGGCACCCCAAGGAAAGTGCAGAACTGCCACAACATGGCTGTCTCCACCCCTTTTTCCTTGGGACCTTCCCTAACCCTAGCCTGATTTACCTGCCTAGGGTTAGGGTTAGGGTTGAGCCTAGGGTTAGGGTTTTTTAAACCAGGAAGCCCTGAGCTCCAGGCACACTGCAGCTGCAAAAGGCACCCCAAGGAAAGTGCAGAACTGCCACAACATGGCTGTCTCCACCCCTTTTTCCTTGGGACCTTCCCTAACCCTAGCCTGATTTACTTGCCTATGGAAAAGGTTATTACAGAGCCTAGGGTTAGGGTTTCTTAAACCAGGAAGCCCAGAGCTCCAGGCACACTGCAGCTGCAAAAGGCAGCCCAAAGAAAGTGCAGAACTGCCTCAACAATGCTGTCTCCACCCATTTTTCCTTGGGACCTTCCCTAACCCTAGCCTGATTTACTTGCCTATGGAAAAGGTTATTACAGAGCCTAGGGTTAGGGTTTCTTAAACCAGGAAGCCCTGAGCTCCAGGCACACTGCAGCTGCAAAAGGCACCCAAAGGAAAGTGCAGAACTGCCACAACATGGCTGTCTCCACCCCTTTTTCCTTGGGACCTTCCCTAACCCTAGCCTGATTTACCTGCCTAGGGTTAGGGTTAGGGTTGAGCCTAGGGTTAGGGTTTTTTAAACCAGGAAGCCCTGAGCTCCAGGCACACTGCAGCTGCAAAAGGCATCCCAAAGAGTGCGCAAAACTGCCACAACATGGCTGTCTCCACCCCTTTTTCCTTGGGACCTTCCCTAACCCTAGGCTGATTTACCTGCCTAAGGTAAAGGTTATTACAGAGCCTAGGGTTAGGGTTCCTTAAACCAGGAAGCCCTGAGCTCCAGGCACTCTGCAGCTGCAAAAGGCATCCCAAAGAGAGCGCAAATCCTCCACAACATGGCTGTCTCCACCCCTTTTTCCTTGGGACCTTCCCTAACCCTACGCTGATTTACATGCTTATGGAAAAGGTTATTACAGAGCCTAGGGTTAGGGTTTCTCAAACCAGGAAGCCCTGAGCTCCAGGCACACTGCAGCTGCAAAAGGCACCCCAAGGAAAGTGCAGAACTGCCTCAACATGGCTGTCTCCACCCCTTTTTCCTTGGGACCTTCCCTAACCCTAGATGATTTACCTGCCTATAGAAAAGGTTATTACTGAGCCTAGGGTTAGGGTTTCTCAAACCAGGAAGCCCTGAGCTCCAGGCACACTGCAGCTGCAAAAGGCATCCCAAAGAGAGCGCAAAACTGCCACAACATGGCTGTCTCCACCCCTTTTTCCTTGGGACCTTCCCTAACCCTAGGCTGATTTACCTGCCTAGGGTTAGGGTTAGGGTTGAGCCTAGAGTTAGGGTTTCTTAAACTAGGAAGCCCTGAGCTCCAGGCACACTGCAGCTTCAAAAGGCACCCCAAGGAAAGTGCAGAACTGCCACAACATGGCTGTCTCCACCCCTTTTTCCTTGGGACCTTCCCTAACCCTACGCTGATTTACTTGCCTATGGAAAAAGTTATTACTGAGCCTAGGGTTAGGGTTTCTTAAACCAGGAAGCCCTGAGCTCCAGGCACACTGCAGCTGCAAAAGGCATCCCAAAGAGAGCGCAAAACTGCCACAACATGGCTGTCTCCACCCCTTTTTTCCTTGGGACCTCCCCTAACCCTAGCCTGATTTACTTGGCTATGGAAAAGGTTATTACTGAGCCTAGGGTTAGGGTTTCTCAAACAAGGAAGCCCTGAGCTCCAGGCACACTGCAGCTGCAAAAGGCATCCCAAAGAGAGCGCAAAACTGCCACAACATGGCTGTCTCCACCCCTTTTTCCTTGGGACCTTCCCTAACCCTAGCCTGATATACTTGCCTATGGAAAAGGTTATTACAGAGCCTAGGGTTAGGGTTTCTTAAACCAGGAAGCCCTGAGCTCCAGGCACACTGCAGCTGCAAAAGGCACCCAAAGGAAAGTGCAGAACTGCCACAACATGGCTGTCTCCACCCCTTTTTCCTTGGGACCTTCCCTAACCCTAGCCTGATATACTTGCCTATGGAAAAGGTTATTACAGAGCCAAGGGTTAGGGTTTGTTAAAGCAGGAAGCCCTGAGCTCCAGGCACACTGCAGCTGCAATAGCCATCCCAAAGAGAGCGCAAAACTGCCACAACATGGCTGTCTCCACCCCTTTTTCCTTGGGACCTTCCTAACCCTACCCTGATATACTTGCCTATGGAAAAGGTTATTACAGAGCCTAGGGTTAGGGTTTCTTAAACCAGGAAGCCCTGAGCTCCAGGCACACTGCAGCTGCAATAGGCATCCCAAAGAGAGCGCAAAACTGCCACAACATGGCTGTCTCCAGCCCTTTTTCCTTGGGACCTTCCCTAACCCTAGCCTGATTTACCTGCCTAGGGTTAGGGTTAGGGTTGAGCCTAGGGTTAGGGTTTTTTAAACCAGGAAGCCCTGAGCTCCAGGCACACTGCAGCTGCAAAAGGCACCCCAAGGAAAGTGCAGAACTGCCACAACATGGCTGTCTCCACCCCTTTTTCCTTGGGACCTTCCCTAACCCTAGCCTGATTTACTTGCCTATGGAAAAGGTTATTACAGAGCCTAGGGTTAGGGTTTCTTAAACCAGGAAGCCCTGAGCTCCAGGCACACTGCAGCTGCAAAAGGCAGCCCAAAGAAAGTGCAGAACTGCCTCAACAATGCTGTCTCCACCCATTTTTCCTTGGGACCTTCCCTAACCCTAGCCTGATTTACTTGCCTATGGAAAAGGTTATTACAGAGCCTAGGGTTAGGGTTTCTTAAACCAGGAAGCCCTGAGCTCCAGGCACACTGCAGCTGCATAAGGCACCCAAAGGAAAGTGCAGAACTGCCACAACATGGCTGTCTCCACCCCTTTTTCCTTGGGACCTTCCCTAACCCTAGCCTGATTTACCTGCCTATGGAAAAGGTTATTACAGAGCCTAGGGTTAGGGTTTCTTAAACCAGGAAGCCCTGAGCTCCAGGCACACTGCAGCTGCAAAAGGCATCCCAAAGAGAGCGCAAATCCTCCACAACATGGCTGTCTCCACCCCTTTTTCCTTGGGACCTTCCCTAACCCTAGGTGATTTACCTGCCTATGGAAAAGGTTATTACTGAGCCTAGGGTTATGGTTTCTCAAACCAGGAAGCCCTGAGCTCCAGGCACACTGCAGCTGCAAAAGGCATCCCAAAGAGAGCGCAAAACTGCCACAACATGGCTGTCTCCACCCCTTTTTCCTTGGGACCTTCCCTAACCCTAGGCTGATTTACCTGCCTAGGGTTAGGGTTAGGGTTGAGCCTAGAGTTAGGGTTTCTTAAACTAGGAAGCCCTGAGCTCCAGGCACACTGCAGCTTCAAAAGGCACCCCAAGGAAAGTGCAGAACTGCCACAACATGGCTGTCTCCACCCCTTTTTCCTTGGGACCTTCCCTAACCCTAGGCTGATTTACCTGGCTATGGAAAGGGTTATTACCGAGCATAGGGTTAGGGTTTCTCAAACAAGGAAGCCCTGAGCTCCAGGCCCACTGCAGCTGCAATAGACATCCCAAAGAGAGCGCAAAACTGCCACAGCAATGCTGTCTCCACCCCTTTTTCCTTGGGACATTCCCTAACCCTAGGCTGATTTACCTGCCTAGGGTTAGGGTTAGGGTTGAGCCTAGGGTTAGGGTTTTTTAAACCAGGAAGCCCTGAGCTCCAGGCACACTGCAGCTGCAAAAGGCATCCCAAAGAGTGCGCAAAAGTGCCACAACATGGCTGTCTCCACCCCTTTTTCCTTGGGACCTTCCTTAACCCTAGATGATTTACCTGCCTATGGAAAAGGTTATTACTGAGCCTAGGGTTAGGGTTTCTCAAACCAGGAAGCCCTGAGCTCCAGGCACACTGCAGCTGCAAAAGGCATCCCAAAGAGAGCGCAAAACTGCCACAACATGGCTGTCTCCACCCCTTTTTCCTTGGGACCTTCCCTAACCCTAGGCTGATTTACCTGCCTAGGGTTAGGGTTAGGGTTGAGCCTAGAGTTAGGGTTTCTTAAACTAGGAAGCCCTGAGCTCCAGGCACACTGCAGCTTCAAAAGGCACCCCAAGGAAAGTGCAGAACTGCCACAACATGGCTGTCTCCACCCCTTTTTCCTTGGGACCTTCCCTAACCCTAGGCTGATTTACTTGCCTATGGAAAAAGTTATTACTGAGCCTAGGGTTAGGGTTTCTTAAACCAGGAAGCCCTGAGCTCCAGGCACACTGCAGCTGCAAAAGGCATCCCAAAGAGAGCGCAAAACTGCCACAACATGGCTGTCTCCACCCCTTTTTCCTTGGGACCTCCCCTAACCCTAGCCTGATTTACTTGGCTATGGAAAAGGTTATTACTGAGCCTAGGGTTAGGGTTTCTCAAACAAGGAAGCCCTGAGCTCCAGGCACACTGCAGCTGCAAAAGGCATCCCAAAGAGAGCGCAAAACTGCCACAACATGGCTGTCTCCACCCCTTTTTCCTTGGGACCTTCCCTAACCCTAGCCTGATATACTTGCCTATGGAAAAGGTTATTACAGAGCCTAGGGTTAGGGTTTCTTAAACCAGGAAGCCCTGAGCTCCAGGCACACTGCAGCTGCAAAAGGCACCCAAAGGAAAGTGCAGAACTGCCACAACATGGCTGTCTCCACCCCTTTTTCCTTGGGACCTTCCCTAACCCTAGCCTGATATACTTGCCTATGGAAAAGGTTATTACAGAGCCAAGGGTTAGGGTTTGTTAAAGCAGGAAGCCCTGAGCTCCAGGCACACTGCAGCTGCAATAGCCATCCCAAAGAGAGCGCAAAACTTCCACAACATGGCTGTCTCCACCCCTTTTTCCTTGGGACCTTCCTAACCCTACCCTGATATACTTGCCTATGGAAAAGGTTATTACAGAGCCTAGGGTTAGGGTTTCTTAAACCAGGAAGCCCTGAGCTCCAGGCACACTGCAGCTGCAATAGGCATCCCAAAGAGAGCGCAAAACTGCCACAACATGGCTGTCTCCAGCCCTTTTTCCTTGGGACCTTCCCTAACCCTAGACTGATTTACCTGCCTAGGGTTAGGGTTAGGGTTGAGCCTAGGGTTAGGGTTTTTTAAACCAGGAAGCCCTGAGCTCCAGGCACACTGCAGCTGCAAAAGGCAGCCCAAAGAAAGTGCAGAACTGCCTCAACAATGCTGTCTCCACCCATTTTTCCTTGGGACTTTCCCTAACCCTAGCCTGATTTACTTGCCTATGGAAAAGGTTATTACAGAGCCTAGGGTTAGGGTTTCTTAAACCAGGAAGCCCAGAGCTCCAGGCACACTGCAGCTGCATAAGGCACCCAAAGGAAAGTGCAGAACTGCCACAACATGGCTGTCTCCACCCCTTTTTCCTTGGGACCTTCCCTAACCCTAGCCTGATTTACCTGCCTATGGAAAAGGTTATTACAGAGCCTAGGGTTAGGGTTTCTTAAACCAGGAAGCCCTGAGCTCCAGGCACACTGCAGCTGCAAAAGGCATCCCAAAGAGAGCGCAAATCCTCCACAACATGGCTGTCTCCACCCCTTTTTCCTTGGGACCTTCCCTAACCCTAGGCTGATTTACCTGGCTATGGAAAGGGTTATTACCGAGCATAGGGTTAGGGTTTCTCAAACAAGGAAGCCCTGAGCTCCAGGCCCACTGCAGCTGCAATAGACATCCCAAAGAGAGCGCAAAACTGCCACAGCAATGCTGTCTCCACCCCTTTTTCCTTGGGACATTCCCTAACCCTAGGCTGATTTACCTGCCTAGGGTTAGGGTTAGGGTTGAGCCTAGGGTTAGGGTTTTTTAAACCAGGAAGCCCTGAGCTCCAGGCACACTGCAGCTGCAAAAGGCATCCCAAAGAGTGCGCAAAAGTGCCACAACATGGCTGTCTCCACCCCTTTTTCCTTGGGACCTTCCCTAACCCTAGATGATTTACCTGCCTATGGAAAAGGTTATTACTGAGCCTAGGGTTAGGGTTTCTCAAACCAGGAAGCCCTGAGCTCCAGGCACACTGCAGCTGCAAAAGGCATCCCAAAGAGAGCGCAAAACTGCCACAACATGGCTGTCTCCACCCCTTTTTCCTTGGGACCTTCCCTAACCCTAGGCTGATTTACCTGCCTAGGGTTAGGGTTAGGGTTGAGCCTAGAGTTAGGGTTTCTTAAACTAGGAAGCCCTGAGCTCCAGGCACACTGCAGCTTCAAAAGGCACCCCAAGGAAAGTGCAGAACTGCCACAACATGGCTGTCTCCACCCCTTTTTCCTTGGGACCTTCCCTAACCCTAGGCTGATTTACTTGCCTATGGAAAAAGTTATTACTGAGCCTAGGGTTAGGGTTTCTTAAACCAGGAAGCCCTGAGCTCCAGGCACACTGCAGCTGCAAAAGGCATCCCAAAGAGAGCGCAAAACTGCCACAACATGGCTGTCTCCACCCCTTTTTCCTTGGGACCTCCCCTAACCCTAGCCTGATTTACTTGGCTATGGAAAAGGTTATTACTGAGCCTAGGGTTAGGGTTTCTCAAACAAGGAAGCCCTGAGCTCCAGGCACACTGCAGCTGCAAAAGGCATCCCAAAGAGAGCGCAAAACTGCCACAACATGGCTGTCTCCACCCCTTTTTCCTTGGGACCTTCCCTAACCCTAGCCTGATATACTTGCCTATGGAAAAGGTTATTACAGAGCCTAGGGTTAGGGTTTCTTAAACCAGGAAGCCCTGAGCTCCAGGCACACTGCAGCTGCAAAAGGCACCCAAAGGAAAGTGCAGAACTGCCACAACATGGCTGTCTCCACCCCTTTTTCCTTGGGACCTTCCCTAACCCTAGCCTGATATACTTGCCTATGGAAAAGGTTATTACAGAGCCAAGGGTTAGGGTTTGTTAAAGCAGGAAGCCCTGAGCTCCAGGCACACTGCAGCTGCAATAGCCATCCCAAAGAGAGCGCAAAACTTCCACAACATGGCTGTCTCCACCCCTTTTTCCTTGGGACCTTCCTAACCCTACCCTGATATACTTGCCTATGGAAAAGGTTATTACAGAGCCTAGGGTTAGGGTTTCTTAAACCAGGAAGCCCTGAGCTCCAGGCACACTGCAGCTGCAATAGGCATCCCAAAGAGAGCGCAAAACTGCCACAACATGGCTGTCTCCAGCCCTTTTTCCTTGGGACCTTCCCTAACCCTAGCCTGATTTACCTGCCTAGGGTTAGGGTTAGGGTTGAGCCTAGGGTTAGGGTTTTTTAAACCAGGAAGCCCTGAGCTCCAGGCACACTGCAGCTGCAAAAGGCACCCCAAGGAAAGTGCAGAACTGCCACAACATGGCTGTCTCCACCCCTTTTTCCTTGGGACCTTCCCTAACCCTAGCC
Organism: Calcarius lapponicus; assembly: GCA_039654755.1. Lineage (NCBI taxonomy): Eukaryota > Metazoa > Chordata > Aves > Passeriformes > Fringillidae > Calcarius > Calcarius lapponicus. The sequence continues at coordinate 95,549 of JBBFKN010000092.1, read as the reverse complement.
TGATTTACTTGCCTATGGAAAAGGTTATTACAGAGCCTAGGGTTAGGGTTTCTTAAACCAGGAAGCCCTGAGCTCCAGGCACACTGCAGCTGCAAAAGGCAGCCCAAAGAAAGTGCAGAACTGCCTCAACAATGCTGTCTCCACCCATTTTTCCTTGGGACCTTCCCTAACCCTAGCCTGATTTACTTGCCTATGGAAAAGGTTATTACAGAGCCTAGGGTTAGGGTTTCTTAAACCAGGAAGCCCTGAGCTCCAGGCACACTGCAGCTGCAAAAGGCATCCCAAAGAGAGCGCAAATCCTCCACAACATGGCTGTCTCCACCCCTTTTTCCTTGGGACCTTCCCTAACCCTAGGTGATTTACCTGCCTATGGAAAAGGTTATTACTGAGCCTAGGGTTATGGTTTCTCAAACCAGGAAGCCCTGAGCTCCAGGCACACTGCAGCTGCAAAAGGCATCCCAAAGAGAGCGCAAAACTGCCACAACATGGCTGTCTCCACCCCTTTTTCCTTGGGACCTTCCCTAACCCTAGGCTGATTTACCTGCCTAGGGTTAGGGTTAGGGTTGAGCCTAGAGTTAGGGTTTCTTAAACTAGGAAGCCCTGAGCTCCAGGCACACTGCAGCTGCAAAAGGCATCCCAAAGAGAGCGCAAAACTGCCACAACATGGCTGTCTCCACCCCTTTTTCCTTGGGACCTTCCCTAACCCTAGGCTGATTTACCTGGCTATGGAAAGGGTTATTACCGAGCATAGGGTTAGGGTTTCTCAAACAAGGAAGCCCTGAGCTCCAGGCCCACTGCAGCTGCAATAGACATCCCAAAGAGAGCGCAAAACTGCCACAGCAATGCTGTCTCCACCCCTTTTTCCTTGGGACATTCCCTAACCCTAGGCTGATTTACCTGCCTAGGGTTAGGGTTAGGGTTGAGCCTAGGGTTAGGGTTTTTTAAACCAGGAAGCCCTGAGCTCCAGGCACACTGCAGCTGCAAAAGGCATCCCAAAGAGTGCGCAAAAGTGCCACAACATGGCTGTCTCCACCCCTTTTTCCTTGGGACCTTCCCTAACCCTAGGTGATTTACTTGCCTATGGAAAAGGTTATTACAGAGCCTAGGGTTAGGGTTTCTTAAACCAGGAAGCCCTGAGCTCCAGGCACACTGCAGCTGCAAAAGGCATCCCAAAGAGAGCGCAAAACTGCCACAACATGGCTGTCTCCACCCCTTTTCCCTTGGGACCTTCCCTAACCCTTGCCTGATATACTTGCTAATGGAAAAGTTTATTACAGAGCCTAGGGTTAGGATTTGTTAAAGCAGGAAGCCCTGAGCTCCAGGCACACTGCAGCTGCAATAGCCATCCCAAAGAGAGCGCAAAACTTCCACAACATGGCTGTCTCCACCCCTTTTTCCTTGGGACCTTCCCTAATCCTACCCTGATATACTTGCCTATGGAAAAGGTTATTACAGAGCCTAGGGTTAGGGTTTCTTAAACCAGGAAGCCCTGAGCTCCAGGCACACTGCAGCTGCAATAGGCATCCCAAAGAGAGTGCAAAACTGCCACAACATGGCTGTCTCCAGCCCTTTTTCCTTGGGACCTTCCCTAACCCTAGCCTGATTTACCTGCCTAGGGTAAGGGTTAGGTTGAGCCTAGGGTTAGGGTTTTTTAAACCAGGAAGCCCTGAGCTCCAGGCACACTGCAGCTGCAAAAGGCACCCCAAGGAAAGTGCAGAACTGCCACAACATGGCTGTCTCCACCCCTTTTTCCTTGGGACCTTCCCTAACCCTAGCCTGATTTACTTGCCTATGGAAAAGGTTATTACAGAGCCTAGGGTTAGGGTTTCTTAAACCAGGAAGCCCTGAGCTCCAGGCACACTGCAGCTGCAAAAGGCACCCCAAAGAAAGTGCAGAACTGCCTCAACATGGCTGTCTCCACCCCTTTTTCCTTGGGACCTTCCCTAACCCTAGGCTGATTTACCTGGCTATGGAAAAGGTTATTACAGAGCCTAGGGTTAGGGTTTTTAAAGCAGGAAGCCCTGAGCTCCAGGCACACAGCAGCTGCAAAAGGCACCCAAAGGAAAGTGCAGAACTGCCACAACATTGCTGTCTCCAGCCCTTTTTCCTTGGGACCTTCCCTAACCCTAGCCTGATTTACCTGCATAAGGAAAAGTTATTACAGAGCCTAGGGTTAGGGTTCCTTAAACCAGGAAGCCCTGAGCTCCAGGCACACTGCAGCTGCAAAAGGCATCCCAAAGAGAGCGCAAAACTGCCACAACATGGCTGTCTCCACCCCTTTTTCCTTGGGACCTTCCGTAACCCTAGGCTGATTTACCTGCCTAGGGTTAGGGTTAGGGTTGAGCCTAGGGTTAGGGTTTTTTAAACCAGGAAGCCCTGAGCTCCAGGCACACTGCAGCTGCAAAAGGCATCCCAAAGAGAGCGCAAAACTGCCACAACATGGCTGTCTCCACCCCTTTTTCCTTGGGACCTTCCCTAACCCTAGGCTGATTTACCTGGCTATGGAAAAGGTTATTACAGAGCCTAGGGTTAGGGTTTTTAAAGCAGGAAGCCCTGAGCTCCAGGCACACAGCAGCTGCAAAAGGCACCCAAAGGAAAGTGCAGAACTGCCACAACATTGCTGTCTCCACCCCTTTTTCCTTAGGACCTTCCCTAACCCTAGGCTTATTTACCTGCATAAGGAAAAGGTTATTACAGAGGCTAGGGTTAGGGTTCCTTAAACCAGGAAGCCCTGAGCTCCAGGCACACTGCAGCTGCAAATGGCATCCCAAAGAGAGCGCAAAACTGCCACAACATGGCTGTCTCCACCCCTTTTTCCTTGGGACCTTCCCTAACCCTTGCCTGATATACTTGCTAATGGAAAATTTTATTACAGAGCCTAGGGTTAGGGTTTGTTAAAGCAGGAAGCCCTGAGCTCCAGGCACACTGCAGCTGCAAAAGGCACCCAAAGGAAAGTGCAGAACTGCCACAACATGGCTGTCTCCACCCCTTTTTCCTTGGGACCTTCCCTAATCCTAGGCTGATTTACTTGCCTATAGAAAAAGTTATTACTGAGCCTAGGGTTAGGGTTTCTTAAACCAGGAAGCCCTGAGCTCCAGGCACACTGCAGCTGCAAATGGCATCCCAAAGAGAGCGCAAAACTGCCACAACATGGCTGTCTCCACCCCTTTTTCCTTGGGACCTTCCCTAACCCTAGGCTGATTTACCTGGCTATGGAAAAGGTTATTACTGAGCATAGGGTTAGGGTTTCTCAAACAAGGAAGCCCTGAGCTCCAGGCACACTGCAGCTGCAATAGACATCCCAAAGAGAGCGCAAAACTGCCACAGCAATGCTGTCTCCACCCCTTTTTCCTTGGGACATTCCCTAACCCTAGGCTGATTTACATGCTTATGGAAAAGGTTATTACAGAGACTATGGTTAGGGTTTCTTAAACCAGGAAGCCCTGAGCTCCAGGCACACTGCAGCTGCAAAAGGCACCCGAAGGAAAGTGCAGAACTGCCACAACATGGCTGTCTCCAGCCCTTTTTCCTTGGGACCTTCCCTAACCCTAGGCTGATTTACCTGACGAGGGTTAGGGTTAGGGTTGAGCCTAGGGTTAGGGTTTCTCAAACCAGGAAGCCCTGAGCTCCAGGCACACTGCAGCTGCAAAAAGGCACCCCAAGGAAAGTGCAGAACTGCCACAACATGGCTGTCTCCACCCCTTTTTCCTTGGGACCTTCCCTAACCCTAGGTGATTTACTTGCCTATGGAAAAGGTTATTACAGAGCCTAGGGTTAGGGTTTCTTAAACCAGGAAGCCCTGAGCTCCAGGCACACTGCAGCTGCAAAAGGCACCCCAAGGAAAGTGCAGAACTGCAAAACATGGCTGTCTCCACCCCTTTTTCCTTGGGACCTTCCCTAACCCTAGGCTGATTTACCTGACGAGGGTTAGGGTTAGGGTTGAGCCTAGGGTTAGGGTTTCTCAAACCAGGAAGCCCTGAGCTCCAGGCACACTGCAGCTGCAAAAGGCACCCCAAGGAAAGTGCAGAACTGCCACAACATGGCTGTCTCCACCCCTTTTTCCTTGGGACCTTCCCTAACCCTAGGTGATTTACTTGCCTATGGAAAAGGTTATTACAGAGCCTAGGGTTAGGGTTTCTTAAACCAGGAAGCCCTGAGCTCCAGGCACACTGCAGCTGCAAAAGGCATCCCAAAGAGAGCGCAAAACTGCCACAACATGGCTGTCTCCACCCCTTTTCCCTTGGGACCTTCCCTAACCCTTGCCTGATATACTTGCTAATGGAAAAGTTTATTACAGAGCCTAGGGTTAGGGTTTGTTAAAGCAGGAAGCCCTGAGCTCCAGGCACACTGCAGCTGCAATAGCCATCCCAAAGAGAGCGCAAAACTTCCACAACATGGCTGTCTCCACCCCTTTTTCCTTGGGACCTTCCCTAATCCTACCCTGATATACTTGCCTATGGAAAAGGTTATTACAGAGCCTAGGGTTAGGGTTTCTTAAACCAGGAAGCCCTGAGCTCCAGGCACACTGCAGCTGCAAAAGGCACCCCAAGGAAAGTTCAGAACTGCCACAACATGGCTGTCTCCACCCCTTTTTCCTTGGGACCTTCCCTAACCCTTGCCTGATATACTTGCTAATGGAAAAGTTTATTACAGAGCCTAGGGTTAGGGTTTGTTAAAGCAGGAAGCCCTGAGCTCCAGGCACACTGCAGCTGCAATAGGCATCCCAAAGAGAGCGCAAAACTGCCACAACATGGCTGTCTCCACCCCTTTTTCCTTGGGACCTTCCCTAACCCTAGGTGATTTACCTGCCTAGGGTTAGGGTTAAGGTTGAGCCTAGGGTTAGGGTTTCTCAAACCAGGAAGCCCTGAGCTCCAGGCACACTGCAGCTGCAAAAGGCACCCAAAGGAAAGTGCAGAACTGCCACAACATGGCTGTCTCCATCCCTTTTTCCTTGGGACCTTCCCTAACCCTAGCCTGATTTACCTGCCTATGGAAAAGGTTATTACAGAGCCTAGGGTTAGGGTTTCTTAAACCAGGAAGCCCTGAGCTCCAGGCACACTGCAGCTGCAAAAGGCACCCCAAGGAAAGTGCAGAACTGCCACAACATGGCTGTCTCCACCCCTTTTTCCTTGGGACCTTCCCTAACCCTACGCTGATTTACCTGCCGAGGGTTAGGGTTATTGTTGAGCCTAGGGTTAGGGTTTCTTAAACCAGGAAGCCCTGAGCTCCAGGCACACTGCAGCTGCAAAAGGCACCCCAAGGAAAGTGCAGAACTGCCACAACATGGCTGTCTCCACCCCTTTTTCCTTGGGACCTTCCCTAACCCTAGCCTGATTTACTTGGCTATGGAAAAGGTTATTACTGAGCCTAGGGTTAGGGTTTCTCAAACAAGGAAGCCCTGAGCTCCAGGCACACTGCAGCTGCAAAAGGCACCCAAAGGAAAGTGCAGAACTGCCACAACATGGCTGTCTCCATCCCTTTTTCCTTGGGACCTTCCCTAACCCTAGGTGATTTACTTGCCTATGGAAAAGGTTATTACAGAGCCTAGGGTTAGGGTTTCTTAAACCAGGAAGCCCTGAGCTCCAGGCACACTGCAGCTGGAAAAGGCATCCCAAAGAGAGCGCAAAACTGCCACAACATGGCTGTCTCCAGCCCTTTTTCCTTGGGACCTTCCCTAACCCTACGCTGATTTACCTGCCGAGGGTTAGGGTTATTGTTGAGCCTAGGGTTAGGGTTTCTTAAACCAGGAAGCCCTGAGCTCCAGGCACACTGCAGCTGCAAAAGGCACCCCAAGGAAAGTGCAGAACTGCCACAACATGGCTGTCTCCACCCCTTTTTCCTTGGGACCTTCCCTAACCCTAGCCTGATTTACTTGGCTATGGAAAAGGTTATTACTGAGCCTAGGGTTAGGGTCTCTCAAACAAGGAAGCCCTGAGCTCCAGGCACACTGCAGCTGCAAAAGGCACCCAAAGGAAAGTGCAGAACTGCCACAACATGGCTGTCTCCACCCCTTTTTCCTTGGGACCTTCCCTAACCCTAGCCTGATTTACCTGGCTATGGAAAAGGTTATTACAGAGCCTAGGGTTAGGGTTTTTAAAGCAGGAAGCCCTGAGCTCCAGGCACACAGCAGCTGCAAAAGGCACCCAAAGGAAAGTGCAGAACTGCCACAACATTGCTGTCTCCACCCCTTTTTCCTTGGGACCTTCCCTAACCCTAGGCTGATTTACCTGCATAAGGAAAAGGTTATTACAGAGCCTAGGGTTAGGGTTCCTTAAACCAGGAAGCCCTGAGCTCCAGGCACACTGCAGCTGCAAAAGGCATCCCAAAGAGAGGGCAAAACTGCCACAACATGGCTGTCTCCACCCCTTTTTCCTTGGGACCTTCCCTAACCCTTGCCTGATATACTTGCTAATGGAAAAGTTTATTACAGAGCCTAGGGTTAGGGTTTGTTAAAGCAGGAAGCCCTGAGCTCCAGGCACACTGCAGCTGCAATAGGCATCCCAAAGAGAGCGCAAAACTTCCACAACATGGCTGTCTCCACCCCTTTTTCCTTGGGACCTTCCCTAACCCTAGGTGATTTACCTGCCTAGGGTTAGGGTTAAGGTTGAGCCTAGGGTTAGGGTTTCTCAAACCAGGAAGCCCTGAGCTCCAGGCACACTGCAGCTGCAAAAGGCACCCAAAGGAAAGTGCAGAACTGCCACAACATGGCTGTCTCCATCCCTTTTTCCTTGGGACCTTCCCTAACCCTAGCCTGATTTACTTGGCTATGGAAAAGGTTATTACTGAGCCTAGGGTTAGGGTTTCTCAAACAAGGAAGCCCTGAGCTCCAGGCACACTGCAGCTGCAAAAGGCACCCAAAGGAAAGTGCAGAACTGCCACAACATGGCTGTCTCCATCCCTTTTTCCTTGGGACCTTCCCTAACCCTAGGTGATTTACTTGCCTATGGAAAAGGTTATTACAGAGCCTAGGGTTAGGGTTTCTTAAACCAGGAAGCCCTGAGCTCCAGGCACACTGCAGCTGCAAAAGGCATCCCAAAGAGAGCGCAAAACTGCCACAACATGGCTGTCTCCAGCCCTTTTTCCTTGGGACCTTCCCTAACCCTACGCTGATTTACCTGCCGAGGGTTAGGGTTATTGTTGAGCCTAGGGTTAGGGTTTCTTAAACCAGGAAGCCCTGAGCTCCAGGCACACTGCAGCTGCAAAAGGCACCCCAAGGAAAGTGCAGAACTGCCACAACATGGCTGTCTCCACCCCTTTTTCCTTGGGACCTTCCCTAACCCTAGCCTGATTTACTTGGCTATGGAAAAGGTTATTACTGAGCCTAGGGTTAGGGTTTCTCAAACCAGGAAGCCCTGAGCTCCAGGCACACTGCAGCTGCAAAAGGCATCCCAAAGAGAGCGCAAAACTGCCACAACATGGCTGTCTCCACCCCTTTTTCCTTGGGACCTTCCCTAACCCTAGCCTGATTTACCTGCCTAGGGTTAGGGTTATGGTTGAGACTAGGGTTAGGGTTTTTAAACCAGGAAGCCCTGAGCTCCAGGCACACTGCAGCTGCAAAAGGCATCCCAAAGAGAGCGCAAAACTGCCACAACATGGCTGTCTCCATCCCTTTTCCCTTGGGACCTTCCCTAACCCTAGGCTGATTTACCTGCCTAGGGTTAGGGTTAGGGTTGAGCCTAGGGTTAGGGTTTTTTAAACCAGGAAGCCCTGAGCTCCAGGCACACTGCAGCTGCAAAAGGCATCCCAAAGAGAGCGCAAAACTGCCACAACATGGCTGTCTCCACCCCTTTTTCCTTGGGACCTTCCCTAACCCTAGGCTGATTTACCTGGCTATGGAAAAGGTTATTACAGAGCCTAGGGTTAGGGTTTTTTAAAGCAGGAAGCCCTGAGCTCCAGGCACACAGCAGCTGCAAAAGGCACCCAAAGGAAAGTGCAGAACTGCCACAACATTGCTGTCTCCACCCCTTTTTCCTTGGGACCTTCCCTAACCCTAGCCTGATTTACCTGCATAAGGAAAAGGTTATTACAGAGCCTAGGGTTAGGGTTCCTTAAACCAGGAAGCCCTGAGCTCCAGGCACACTGCAGCTGCAAAAGGCATCCCAAAGAGAGCGCAAAACTGCCACAACATGGCTGTCTCCAGCCCTTTTTCCTTGGGACCTTCCCTAACCCTAGCCTGATTTACTTTGCTATGGAAAAGGTTATTACTGAGCCTAGGGTTAGGGTTTCTCAAACAAGGAAGCCCTGAGCTCCAGGCACACTGCAGCTGCAAAAGGCACCCAAAGGAAAGTGCAGAACTGCCACAACATGGCTGTCTCCACCCCTTTTTCCTTGGGACCTTCCCTAACCCTAGCCTGATTTACCTGCCTAGGGTTAGGGTTATGGTTGAGCCTAGGGTTAGGGTTTTTAAACCAGGAAGCCCTGAGCTCCAGGCACACTGCAGCTGCAAAAGGCATCCCAAAGAGAGCGCAAAACTGCCACAACATGGCTGTCTCCACCCCTTTTCCCTTGGGACCTTCCCTAACCCTTGCCTGATATACTTGCTAATGGAAAAGTTTATTACAGAGCCTAGGGTTAGGGTTTGTTAAAGCAGGAAGCCCTGAGCTCCAGGCACACTGCAGCTGCAATAGCCATCCCAAAGAGAGCGCAAAACTTCCACAACATGGCTGTCTCCACCCCTTTTTCCTTGGGACCTTCCTAACCCTACCCTGATATACTTGCCTATGGAAAAGGTTATTACAGAGCCTAGGGTTAGGGTTTCTTAAACCAGGAAGCCCTGAGCTCCAGGCACACTGCAGCTGCAATAGGCATCCCAAAGAGAGTGCAAAACTCCCACAACATGGCTGTCTCCAGCCCTTTTTCCTTGGGACCTTCCCTAACCCTAGCCTGATTTACCTGCCTAGGGTTAGGGTTAGGGTTGAGCCTAGGGTTAGGGTTTTTTAAAACCAGGAAGCCCTGAGCTCCAGGCACACTGCAGCTGCAAAAGGCACCCCAAGGAAAGTGCAGAACTGCCACAACATGGCTGTCTCCACCCCTTTTTCCTTGGGACCTTCCCTAACCCTAGCCTGATTTACTTGCCTATGGAAAAGGTTATTACAGAGCCTAGGGTTAGGGTTTCTTAAACCAGGAAGCCCTGAGCTCCAGGCACACTGCAGCTGCAAAAGGCACCCCAAAGAAAGTGCAGAACTGCCTCAACAATGCTGTCTCCACCCATTTTTCCTTGGGACCTTCCCTAACCCTAGCCTGATTTACTTGCCTATGGAAAAGGTTATTACAGAGCCTAGGGTTAGGGTTTCTTAAACCAGGAAGCCCTGAGCTCCAGGCACACTGCAGCTGCAAAAGGCACCCAAAGGAAAGTGCAGAACTGCCACAACATGGCTGTCTCCATCCCTTTTTCCTTGGGACCTTCCCTAACCCTAGCCTGATTTACTTGCCTATGGAAAAGGTTATTACTGAGCCTAGGGTTAGGGTTTCTCAAACCAGGAAGCCCTGAGCTCCAGGCACACTGCAGCTGCAAAAGGCACCCAAAGGAAAGTGCAGAACTGCCACAACATGGCTGTCTCCACCCCTTTTTCCTTGGGACCTTCCCTAACCCTAGCCTGATTTACCTGCCTAGGGTTAGGGTTATGGTTGAGCCTAGGGTTAGGGTTTTTAAACCAGGAAGCCCTGAGCTCCAGGCACACTGCAGCTGCAAAAGGCATCCCAAAGAGAGCGCAAAACTGCCACAACATGGCTGTCTCCATCCCTTTTCCCTTGGGACCTTCCCTAACCCTAGGCTGATTTACCTGCCTAGGGTTAGGGTTAGGGTTGAGCCTAGGGTTAGGGTTTTTTAAACCAGGAAGCCCTGAGCTCCAGGCACACTGCAGCTGCAAAAGGCATCCCAAAGAGAGCGCAAAACTGCCACAACATGGCTGTCTCCACCCCTTTTTCCTTGGGACCTTCCCTAACCCTAGGCTGATTTACCTGGCTATGGAAAAGGTTATTACAGAGCCTAGGGTTAGGGTTTTTAAAGCAGGAAGCCCTGAGCTCCAGGCACACAGCAGCTGCAAAAGGCACCCAAAGGAAAGTGCAGAACTGCCACAACATTGCTGTCTCCACCCCTTTTTCCTTGGGACCTTCCCTAACCCTAGCCTGATTTACCTGCATAAGGAAAAGGTTATTACAGAGCCTAGGGTTAGGGTTCCTTAAACCAGGAAGCCCTGAGCTCCAGGCACACTGCAGCTGCAAAAGGCATCCCAAAGAGAGCGCAAAACTGCCACAACATGGCTGTCTCCAGCCCTTTTTCCTTGGGACCTTCCCTAACCCTAGCCTGATTTACTTTGCTATGGAAAAGGTTATTACTGAGCCTAGGGTTAGGGTTTCTCAAACAAGGAAGCCCTGAGCTCCAGGCACACTGCAGCTGCAAAAGGCACCCAAAGGAAAGTGCAGAACTGCCACAACATGGCTGTCTCCACCCCTTTTTCCTTGGGACCTTCCCTAACCCTAGCCTGATTTACCTGCCTAGGGTTAGGGTTATGGTTGAGCCTAGGGTTAGGGCTTTTAAACCAGGAAGCCCTGAGCTCCAGGCACACTGCAGCTGCAAAAGGCATCCCAAAGAGAGCGCAAAACTGCCACAACATGGCTGTCTCCACCCCTTTTCCCTTGGGACCTTCCCTAACCCTTGCCTGATATACTTGCTAATGGAAAAGTTTATTACAGAGCCTAGGGTTAGGGTTTGTTAAAGCAGGAAGCCCTGAGCTCCAGGCACACTGCAGCTGCAATAGCCATCCCAAAGAGAGCGCAAAACTTCCACAACATGGCTGTCTCCACCCCTTTTTCCTTGGGACCTTCCTAACCCTACCCTGATATACTTGCCTATGGAAAAGGTTATTACAGAGCCTAGGGTTAGGGTTTCTTAAACCAGGAAGCCCTGAGCTCCAGGCACACTGCAGCTGCAATAGGCATCCCAAAGAGAGTGCAAAACTCCCACAACATGGCTGTCTCCAGCCCTTTTTCCTTGGGACCTTCCCTAACCCTAGCCTGATTTACCTGCCTAGGGTTAGGGTTAGGGTTGAGCCTAGGGTTAGGGTTTTTTAAACCAGGAAGCCCTGAGCTCCAGGCACACTGCAGCTGCAAAAGGCACCCCAAGGAAAGTGCAGAACTGCCACAACATGGCTGTCTCCACCCCTTTTTCCTTGGGACCTTCCCTAACCCTAGCCTGATTTACTTGCCTATGGAAAAGGTTATTACAGAGCCTAGGGTTAGGGTTTCTTAAACCAGGAAGCCCTGAGCTCCAGGCACACTGCAGCTGCAAAAGGCACCCCAAAGAAAGTGCAGAACTGCCTCAACAATGCTGTCTCCACCCATTTTTCCTTGGGACCTTCCCTAACCCTAGCCTGATTTACTTGCCTATGGAAAAGGTTATTACAGAGCCTAGGGTTAGGGTTTCTTAAACCAGGAAGCCCTGAGCTCCAGGCACACTGCAGCTGCAAAAGGCACCCAAAGGAAAGTGCAGAACTGCCACAACATGGCTGTCTCCATCCCTTTTTCCTTGGGACCTTCCCTAACCCTAGCCTGATTTACCTGCCTATGGAAAAGGTTATTACAGAGACTAGGGTTAGGGTTTCTTAAACCAGGAAGCCCTGAGCTCCAGGCACACTGCAGCTGCAAAAAGCACCCCAAGGAAAGTGCAGAACTGCCACAACATGGCTGTCTCCACCCCTTTTTCCTTGGGACCTTCCCTAACCCTAGGTGATTTACCTGCCTAGGGTTAGGGTTAGGGTTGAGCCTAGGGTTAGGGTTTCTCAAACCAGGAAGCCCTGAGCTCCAGGCACACTGCAGCTGCAAAAGGCACCCCAAGGAAAGTGCAGAACTGCCACAACATGGCTGTCTCCACCCCTTTTTCCTTGGGACCTTCCCTAACCCTAGCCTGATTTACCTGCCTAGGGTTAGGGTTATGGTTGAGCCTAGGGTTAGGGTTTTTAAACCAGGAAGCCCTGAGCTCCAGGCACACTGCAGCTGCAAAAGGCATCCCAAAGAGTGCGCAAAACTGCCACAACATGGCTGTCTCCACCCCTTTTTCCTTAGGACCTTCCCTAACCCTTGCCTGATATACTAGCTAATGGAAAAGTTTATTACAGAGCCTAGGGTTAGGGTTTGTTAAAGCAGGAAGCCCTGAGCTCCAGGCACACTGCAGCTGCAATAGCCATCCCAAAGAGAGCGCAAAACTTCCACAACATGACTGTCTCCACCCCTTTTTCCTTGGGACCTTCCTAACCCTACCCTGATATACTTGCCTATGGAAAAGGTTATTACAGAGCCTAGGGTTAGGGTTTGTTAAAGCAGGAAGCCCTGAGCTCCAGGCACACTGCAGCTGCAATAGGCATCCCAAAGAGAGCGCAAAACTGCCACAACATGGCTGTCTCCAGCCCTTTTTCCTTGGGACCTTCCCTAACCCTAGCCTGATTTACCTGCCTAGGGTCAGGGTTAGGGTTGAGCCTAGGGTTAGGGTTTTTTAAACCAGGAAGCCCTGAGCTCCAGGCACACTGCAGCTGCAAAAGGCATCCCAAAGAGAGCGCAAATCCTCCACAACATGGCTGTCTCCACCCCTTTTTCCTTGGGACCTTCCCTAACCCTAGGCTGATTTACCTGGCTATGGAAAAGGTTATTACAGAGACTATGGTTAGGGTTTCTCAAACCAGGAAGCCCTGAGCTCCAGGCACACTGCAGCTGCAAAAGGCACCCCAAGGAAAGTGCAGAACTGCCACAACATGGCTGTCTCCACCCCTTTTTCCTTGGGACCTTCCCTAACCCTAGGTGATTTACTTGCCTATGGAAAAGGTCTTTACTGAGCCTAGGGTTAGGGTTTCTTAAACCAGGAAGCCCTGAGCTCCAGGCACACTGCAGCTGCAAAAGGCATCCCAAAGAGAGCGAAAAACTGCCACAACATGGCTGTCTCCACCCCTTTTTCCTTGGGACCTTCCCTAAACCTAGCCTGATATACTTGCCTATGGAAAAGGTTATTACAGAGCCTAGGGTTAGGGTTTTTTAAAGCAGGAAGCCCTGAGCTCCAGGCACACTGCAGCTGCAAAAGGCACCCAAAGGAAAGTGCAGAACTGCCACAATATGTCTGTCTCCATCCGTTTTTCCTTGGGACCTTCCCTAACCTTTAGCTGATTTACCTTCCTAGGGTTAGGGTTAGGGTTGAGACTAGGGTTAGGGTTTTTTAAACCAGGAAGCCCTGAGCTCCAGGCACACTGCAGCTGCAAAAGGCATCCCAAAGAGAGCGCAAAACTGCCACAACATGGCTGTCTCCACCCCTTTTTCCTTGGGACCTTCCCTAACCCTAGGTGATTTACCTGCCTAGGGTTAGGGTTAAGGTTGAGCCTAGGGTTAGGGTTTCTCAAACCAGGAAGCCCTGAGCTCCAGGCACACTGCAGCTGCAAAAGGCACCCAAAGGAAAGTGCAGAACTGCCACAACATGGCTGTCTCCATCCCTTTTTCCTTGGGACCTTCCCTAACCCTAGCCTGATTTACCTGCCTATGGAAAAGGTTATTACAGAGCCTAGGGTTAGGGTTTCTTAAACCAGGAAGCCCTGAGCTCCAGGCACACTGCAGCTGCAAAAGGCACCCCAAGGAAAGTGCAGAACTGCCACAATATGTCTGTCTCCATCCCTTTTTCCTTGGGACCTTCCCTAACCTTTAGCTGATTTACCTTCCTAGGGTTAGGGTTAGGGTTGAGCCTAGGGTTAGGGTTTTTTAAACCAGGAAGCCCTGAGCTCCAGGCACACTGCAGCTTCAAAAGGCATCCCAAAGAGAGCGCAAAACTGCCACAACATGGCTGTCTCCAGCCCATTTTCCTTGGGACCTTCCCTAACCCTAGGCTGATTTACCTGCCTAGGATTAGGGTTATTGTTGAGGATAGGGTTAGGGTTCTTTAAACCAGGAAGCCCTGAGCTCCAGGCACACTGCAGTTGCAAAAGGCATCCCAAAGAGAGCGCAAAACTGCCACAACATGGCTGTCTCCACCCCTTTTTCCTTGGGACCTTCCCTAACCCTAGGCTGATTTACCTGGCTATGGAAAAGGTTATTACAGAGCCTAGGGTTAGGGTTTTTAAAGCAGGAAGCCCTGAGCTCCAGGCACACAGCAGCTGCAAAAGGCACCCAAAGGAAAGTGCAGAACTGCCACAACATTGCTGTCTCCAGCCCTTTTTCCTTGGGACCTTCCCTAACCCTAGCCTGATTTACCTGCATAAGGAAAAGGTTATTACAGAGCCTAGGGTTAGGGTTCCTTAAACCAGGAAGCCCTGAGCTCCAGGCACACTGCAGCTGCAAAAGGCATCCCAAAGAGAGCGCAAAACTGCCACAACATGGCTGTCTCCACCCCTTTTTCCTTGGGACCTTCCCTAACCCTTGCCTGATATACTTGCTAATGGAAAAGTTTATTACAGAGCCTAGGGTTAGGGTTTGTTAAAGCAGGAAGCCCTGAGCTCCAGGCACACTGCAGCTGCAAAAGGCACCCCAAGGAAAGTGCAGAACTGCCACAACATGGCTGTCTCCACCCCTTTTTCCTTGGGACCTTCCCTAACCCTACGCTGATTTACCTGCCGAGGGTTAGGGTTATTGTTGAGCCTAGGGTTTGGGTTTCTTAAACCAGGAAGCCCTGAGCTCCAGGCACACTGCAGCTGCAAAAGGCATCCCAAAGAGTGCGCAAAACTGCCACAACATGGCTGTCTCCACCCCTTTTTCCTTGGGACCTTCCCTAACCCTTGCCTGATATACTAGCTAATGGAAAAGTTTATTACAGAGCCTAGGGTTAGGGTTTGTTAAAGCAGGAAGCCCTGAGCTCCAGGCACACTGCAGCTGCAATAGCCATCCCAAAGAGAGCGCAAAACTTCCACAACATGGCTGTCTCCACCCCTTTTTCCTTGGGACCTTCCTAACCCTACCCTGATATACTTGCCTATGGAAAAGGTTATTACAGAGCCTAGGGTTAGGGTTTCTTAAACCAGGAAGCCCTGAGCTCCAGGCACACTGCAGCTGCAATAGGCATCCCAAAGAGAGCGCAAAACTGCCACAACATGGCTGTCTCCAGCCCTTTTTCCTTGGGACCTTCCCTAACCCTAGCCTGATTTACCTGCCGAGGGTTAGGGTTAGGGTTGAGCGTAGGGTTAGGGTTTTTTAAACCAGGAAGCCCTGAGCTCCAGGCACACTGCAGCTGCAAAAGGCATCCCAAAGAGAGCGCAAAACTGCCACAACATGGCTGTCTCCACCCCTTTTTCCTTGGGACCTTCCCTAACCCTAGCCTGATTTACCTGCCTATGGAAAAGGTTATTACAGAGCCTAGGGTTAGGGTTTGTTAAAGCAGGAAGCCCTGAGCTCCAGGCACACTGCAGCTGCAAAAGGCATCCCAAAGAGAGCGCAAATCCTCCACAACATGGCTGTCTCCACCCCTTTTTCCTTGGGACCTTCCCTAACCCTAGGCTGATTTACATGCTTATGGAAAAGGTTATTACAGAGACTATGGTTAGGGTTTTTTAAACCAGGAAGCCCTGAGCTCCAGGCACACTGCAGCTGCAAAAGGCACCCCAAGGAAAGTGAAGAACTGCCACAACATGGCTGTCTCCACCCCTTTTTCCTTGGGACCTTCCCTAACCCTAGCCTGATATACTTGCCTATGGAAAAGGTTATTACAGAGCCTAGGGTTAGGGTTTTTTAAAGCAGGAAGCCCTGAGCTCCAGGCACACTGCAGCTGCAAAAGGCATCCCAAAGAGAGCGCAAAACTGCCACAACATGGCTGTCTCCACCCCTTTTTCCTTGGGACCTTCCCTAACCCTAGGTGATTTACTTGCCTATGGAAAAGGTTATTACAGAGCCTAGGGTTAGGGTTTCTTAAACCAGGAAGCCCTGAGCTCCAGGCACACTGCAGCTGCAAAAGGCACCCCAAGGAAAGTGCAGAACTGCCACAACATGGCTGTCTCCACCCCTTTTTCCTTGGGACCTTCCCTAACCCTAGGTGATTTACTTGCCTATGGAAAAGGTTATTACAGAGCCTAGGGTTAGGGTTTCTTAAACCAGGAAGCCCTGAGCTCCAGGCACACTGCAGCTGCAAAATGCATCGCAAAGAGACCGCAAAACTGCCACAACATGGCTGTCTCCAACCCTTTTTCCTTGGGACCATCCCTAACCCTAGGCTGATTTACCTACCGAGGGTTAGGGTTATTGTTGAGCCCAGGGTTAGTGTTTTTTAAACCAGGAAGCCCTGAGCTCCAGGCACACTGCAGCTCCAAAAGGCATCCCAAAGAGAGCGCAGAACTGCCACAACATGGCTGTCTCCACCCCTTTTTCCTTGGGACCTTCCCTAACCCTAGGCTGATATACCTCCCTATGGAAAAGGTTATTACTGAGCCTAGGGTTAGGGTTCTAAAACCAGGAAGCCCTGAGCTCCAGGCACACTGCAGCGGCAAAAGGCATCGCAAAGACAGCGCAAAACTGCCACAACATGGCTTTCTCCACCCCTTTTTCCTTGGGACCTTCCCTAACCCTAGGCTGATTTACCTGCCTATGGAAAATGTTATTACTGGGCCTAGGGTTAGGGTTTTTTAAACCAGGAAGCCCTGAGCTCCAGGCACACTGCAGCTGCAAAAGGCATCCCAAAGAGAGCGCAAAACTGCCACAACATGGCTGTCTCCACCCCTTTTTCCTTGGGACCTTCCCTTAAACTAGGCTGATTTACCTGGCTAGGGTCAGGGTTAGGGTTGAGCCTAGGGTTAGGGTTTTTTAAACCAGGAACCCCTGAGCTCCAGGCACACTGCAGCTGCAAAAGGCATCCCAAAGGAAAGTGCAGAACTGCCACAACATGGCTGTCTCCACCCCTTTTTCCTTGGGACCTTCCCTAACCCTAGGCTGATTTACCTGCCTGTGGAAAAGGTTATTATAGAGCCTAGGGTTAGGGTTCCTTAAACCAGGAAGCCCTGAGCTCCAGGCACACTGCAGCTGCAAAAGGCATCCCAAAGAGAGCGCAAAACTGCCACAACATGGCTGTCTCCACCCCTTGTTCCTTGGGACCTTCCCTAACCCTAGGCTGATTTACCTGCCTATGGAAAAGGTTATTACAGAGCCTAGGGTTAGGGTTTCTTAAACCAGGAAGCCCTGAGCTCCAGGCACACTGCAGCTGCAAAAGGCACCCCAAGGAAAGTGCAGAACTGCCACAACATGGCTGTCTCCACCCCTTTTTCCTTGGGACCTTCCCTAACCCTAGCCTGATTTACCTGCCAAGGGTTATGGTTATTGTTGAGCCTATGGTTAGGGTTTTTTAAACCAAGAAGCCCTGAGCTCCAGGCACACTGCAGCTGCAAAAGGCATCCCAAAGAGAGCGCAAAACTGCCAAAACAATGCTGTCTCCACCCCTTTTTCCTTGGGACCTTCCCTAACCCTAGCCTGATTTACTTGCCTATGGAAAAGGTTATTACAGAGACTAGGGTTAGGGTTTCTTAAACCAGGAAGCCCTGAGCTCCAGGCACACTGCAGCTGCAAAAAGCATCCCAAAGAGAGCGCAAAACTGCCACAACATGGATGTATCCACCCCTTCTTCCTACGGACCTTCCCAACCCCTAGCCTGATTTACCTGCTTAGGGTTAGGGTGAGGGTTGAGCCTAGGGTTAGGGTTTCTCAAACCAGGAAGCCCTGAGCTCCAGGCACACTGCAGCTGCAAAAGGCACCCCAAGGAAAGTGCAGAACTGCCACAACATGGCTGTCTCCACCCCTTTTTCCTTGGGACCTTCCCTAACCCTAGGCTGATTTACCTGCCTAGGGTTAGGGTTAGGGTTGAGCCTATGGTTAGGGTTTCTTAAACCAGGAAGCCCTGAGCTCCAGGCACACTGCAGCTGCAAAAGTCACCCCAAGGAAAGTGCAGAACTGCCACAACAATGCTGTCTCCACCCCTTTTTCCTTGGGACCTTCCCTAACCCTAGCCTGATTTACTTGCCTATGGAAAAGGTTATTACAGAGCCTAGGGTTAGGGTTTCTTAAACCAGGAAGCCCTGAGCTCCAGGCACACTGCAGCTGCACAAGGCATCCCAAAGAGAGCGCAAAACTGCCACAACATGGCTGTCTCCACCCCTTCTTCCTTGGGACCTTCCCTAGCCCTAGGCTGATATACCTGCCTAGGGTTAGGATTAGGGTTGAGCCTATGGTTAGGGTTTCTCAAACCAGGAAGCCCTGAGCTCCAGGCACACTGCAGCTGCAAAAGGCATCCCAAAGAGAGGGCAAAACTGCCACAACATGGCTGTCTCCACCCCTTCTTCCTTGGGACCTTCCCTAACCCTAAGCTGATTTACCTGCCTAGGGTTAGGGTTAGGGTTGAGCCTAGGGTTAGGGTTTTTTAAACCAGGAAGCCCTGAGCTCCAGGCACACTGCAGCTGCAAAAGGCATCCCAAAGAGAGCGCAAAACTGCCACAACATGGCTGTCTCCACCCCTTCTTCCTTGGGTCCTTCCCTAACCCTAGGCTGATTTACCTGCCTATGGAAAAGGTTATTACAGAGCCTAGGGTTAGGGTTTCTTAAACCAGGAAGCCCAGAGCTCCAGGCACACTGCAGCTGCAAAATGCATCGCAAAGAGAGCGCAAAACTGCCACAACATGGCTGTCTCCAACCCTTTTTCCTTGGGACCATCCCTAACCCTAGGCTGATTTACCTACCGAGGGTTAGGGTTATTGTTGAGCCCAGGGTTAGTGTTTTTTAAACCAGGAAGCCCTGAGCTCCAGGCACACTGCAGCTCCAAAAGGCATCCCAAAGAGAGCGCAGAACTGCCACAACATGGCTGTCTCCACCCCTTTTTCCTTGGGACCTTCCCTAACCCTAGGCTGATATACCTCCCTATGGAAAAGGTTATTACTGAGCCTAGGGTTAGGGTTCTAAAACCAGGAAGCCCTGAGCTCCAGGCACACTGCAACGGCAAAAGGCATCGCAAAGAGAGCGCAAAACTGCCACAACATGGCTTTCTCCACCCCTTTTTCCTTGGGACCTTCCCTAACCCTAGGCTGATTTACCTGCCTATGGAAAATGTTATTACTGGGCCTAGGGTTAGGGTTTTTTAAACCAGGAAGCCCTGAGCTCCAGGCACACTGCAGCTGCAAAAGGCATCCCAAAGGAGAGTGCAGAACTGCCACAACATGGCTGTCTCCACCCCTTTTTCCTTGGGACCTTCCCTAACCCTAGGCTGATTTACCTGCCTGTGGAAAAGGTTATTATAGAGCCTAGGGTTAGGGTTCCTTAAACCAGGAAGCCCTGAGCTCCAGGCACACTGCAGCTGCAAAAGGCATCCCAAAGAGAGCGCAAAACTGCCACAACATGGCTGTCTCCACCCCTTGTTCCTTGGGACCTTCCCTAACCCTAGGCTGATTTACCTGCCTATGGAAAAGGTTATTACAGAGCCTAGAGTTAGGCATTCTTAAACAAGGAAGCCCTGAGCTCCAGGCACACTGCAGCTGCAAAAGGCACCCCAAGGAAAGTGCAGAACTGCCACAACATGGCTGTCTCCAGCCCTTTTTCCTTGGGACCTTCCCTAACCCTAGCCTGATTTACCTGCCTAGGGTTATGGTTATTGTTGAGCCTATGGTTAGGGTTTTTTAAACCAGGAAGCCCTGAGCTCCAGGCACACTGCAGCTGCAAAAGGCATCCCAAAGAGAGCGCAAAACTGCCACAACAATGCTGTCTCCACCCCTTTTTCCTTGGGACCTTCCCTAACCCTAGCCTGATTTACTTGCCTATGGAAAAGGTTATTACAGAGCCTAGGGTTAGGGTTTCTTAAACCAGGAAGCCCTGAGCTCCAGGCACACTGCAGCTGCAAAAAGCATCCCAAAGAGAGCGCAAAACTGCCACAACATGGATGTATCCACCCCTTCTTCCTACGGACCTTCCCTAACCCTAGCCTGATTTACCTGCTTAGGGTTAGGGTGAGGGTTGAGCCTAGGGTTAGGGTTTCTCAAACCAGGAAGCCCTGAGCTCCAGGCACACTGCAGCTGCAAAAGGCATCCCAAAGAGAGCGCAAAACTGCCACAACATGGCTGTCTCCACCCCTTTTTCCTTGGGACCTTCCCTAACCCTTGCCTGATATACTAGCTAATGGAAAAGTTTATTACAGAGCCTAGGGTTAGGGTTTGTTAAAGCAGGAAGCCCTGAGCTCCAGGCACACTGCAGCTGCAATAGCCATCCCAAAGAGAGCGCAAAACTTCCACAACATGGCTGTCTCCACCCCTTTTTCCTTGGGACCTTCCTAACCCTACCCTGATATACTTGCCTATGGAAAAGGTTATTACAGAGCCTAGGGTTAGGGTATGTTAAAGCAGGAAGCCCTGAGCTCCAGGCACACTGCAGCTGCAATAGGCATCCCAAAGAGAGCGCAAAACTGTCACAACATGGCTGTCTCCACCCCTTTTTCCTTGGGACCTTCCCTAACCCTAGCCTGATTTACCTGCCTATGGAAAAGGTTATTACAGAGCCTAGGGTTAGGGTTTGTTAAAGCAGGAAGCCCTGAGCTCCAGGCACACTGCAGCTGCAAAAGTCATCCCAAAGAGAGCGCAAATCCTCCACAACATGGCTGTCTCCACCCCTTTTTCCTTGGGACCTTCCCTAACCCTAGGCTGATTTACATGCTTATGGAAAAGGTTATTACAGAGACTATGGTTAGGGTTTTTTAAACCAGGAAGCCCTGAGCTCCAGGCACACTGCAGCTGCAAAAGGCATCCCAAGGAAAGTGCAGAACTGCCACAACATGGCTGTCTCCACCCCTTTTTCCTTGGGACCTTCCCTAACCCTAGCCTGATATACTTGCCTATGGAAAAGGTTATTACAGAGCCTAGGGTTAGGGTTTTTTAAAGCAGGAAGCCCTGAGCTCCAGGCACACTGCAGCTGCAAAAGGCATCCCAAAGAGAGCGCAAAACTGCCACAACATGGCTGTCTCCACCCCTTTTTCCTTGGGACCTTCCCTAACCCTAGGTGATTTACTTGCCTATGGAAAAGGTTATTACAGAGCCTAGGGTTAGGGTTTTTTAAACCAGGAAGCCCTGAGCTCCAGGCACACTGCAGCTGCAAAAGGCACCCCAAGGAAAGTGCAGAACTGCCACAACATGGCTGTCTCCACCCCTTTTTCCTTGGGACCTTCCCTAACCCTAGGTGATTTACTTGCCTATGGAAAAGGTTATTACAGAGCCTAGGGTTAGGGTTTCTTAAACCAGGAAGCCCTGAGCTCCAGGCACACTGCAGCTGCAAAAGGCATCCCAAAGAGAGCGCAAAACTGCCACAACATGGCTGTCTCCACCCCTTTTTCCTTGGGACCTTCCCTAACCCTAGGCTGATTTACCTGCCTAGGGTTAGGGTTAGGGTTGAGCCTAGGGTTAGGGTTTCTCAAACCAGGAAGCCCTGAGCTCCAGGCACACTGCAGCTGCAAAAGGCACCCCAAGGAAAGTGCAGAACTGCCACAACATGGCTGTCTCCACCACTTCTTCCTTGGGACCTTCCCTAACCCTAGGTGATTTACCTGCCTATGGAAAAGGTTATTACTGAGCCTAGGGTTAGGGTTTCTCAAACCAGGAAGCCCTGAGCTCCAGGCACACTGCAGCTGCAAAAGGCATGCCAAAGAGAGCGCAAAACTGCCACAACATGGCTGTCTCCACCCCTTTTTCCTTGGGACCTTCCCTAACCCTAGGCTGATTTACCAGCCTAGGGTTAGGGTTAGGGTTGAGCCTAGAGTTAGGGTTTCTTAAACTAGGAAGCCCTGAGCTCCAGGCACACTGCAGCTTCAAAAGGCACCCCAAGGAAAGTGCAGAACTGCCACAACATGGCTGTCTCCACCCCTTTTTCCTTGGGACCTTCCCTAACCCTAGGCTGATTTACTTGCCTATGGAAAAAGTTATTACTGGGCCTAGGGTTAGGGTTTCTTAAACCAGGAAGCCCTGAGCTCCAGGCACACTTCAGCTGCAAAAGGCACCCCAAGGAAAGTGCAGAACTGCCACAACATGGCTGTCTCCACCCCTTCTTCCTTGGGACCTTCCCTAACACTAGGTGATTTACCTGCCTATGGAAAAGGTTATTACAGAGCCTAGGGTTAGGGTTCCTTAAACCAGGAAGCCCAGAGCTCCAGGCACACTGCAGCTGCAAAAGGCATCCCAAAGAGAGGGCAAAACTGCCACAACATGGCTGTCTCCACCCCTTCTTCCTTGGGACCTTCCCTAACACTAAGCTGATTTACCTGCCTAGGGTTAGGGTTAGGGTTGAGCCTAGGGTTAGGGTTTTTTAAACCAGGAAGCCCTGAGCTCCAGGCACACTGCAGCTGCAAAAGGCATCCCAAAGAGAGCGCAAAACTGCCACAACATGGCTGTCTCCACCCCTTCTTCCTTGGGTCCTTCCCTAACCCTAGGCTGATTTACCTGCCTATGGAAAAGGTTATTACAGAGCCTAGGGTTAAGGTTTCTCAAACCAGGAAGCCCTGAGCTCCAGGCACACTGCAGCTGCAAAAGGCACCCCAAGGAAAGTGCAGAACTGCCACAACATGGCTGTCTCCACCCCTTTTTCCTTGGGACCTTCCCTAACCCTAGGTGATTTACTTACCTATGGAAAAGGTTATTACAGAGCCTAGGGTTAGGGTTTCTTAAACCAGGAAGCCCTGAGCTCCAGGCACACTGCAGCTGCAAAAGGCATCCCAAAGAGAGCGCAAAACTGCCACAACATGGCTGTCTCCACCCCTTTTTCCTTGGGACCTTCCCTAACCCTAGGCTGATTTACCTGCCTAGGGTTAGGGTTAGGGTTGAGCCTAGGGTTAGGGTTTCTCAAACCAGGAAGCCCTGAGCTCCAGGCACACTGCAGCTGCAAAAGGCACCCCAAGGAAAGTGCAGAACTGCCACAACAATGCTGTCTCCACCCATTTTTCCTTGGGAACTTCCCTAACCCTAGGCTGATTTACCTGCCTATGGAAAAGGTTATTACAGAGCCTAGGGTTAGGGTTTCTTAAACCAGGAAGCCCTGAGCTCCAGGCACACTTCAGCTGCAAAAGGCACCCCAAGGAAAGTGCAGAACTGCCACAACATGGCTGTCTCCACCCCTTCTTCCTTGGGTCCTTCCCTAACCCTAGGCTGATTTACCTGCCTATGGAAAAGGTTATTACAGAGCCTAGGGTTAGGGTTTCTTAAACCAGGAAGCCCTGAGCTCCAGGCACACTGCAGCTGCAAAATGCATCGCAAAGAGACCGCAAAACTGCCACAACATGGCTGTCTCCAACCCTTTTTCCTTGGGACCATCCCTAACCCTAGGCTGATTTACCTACCGAGGGTTAGGGTTATTGTTGAGCCCAGGGTTAGTGTTTTTTAAACCAGGAAGCCCTGAGCTCCAGGCACACTGCTGCTCCAAAAGGCATCCCAAAGAGAGCGCAGAACTGCCACAACATGGCTGTCTCCACCCCTTTTTCCTTGGGACCTTCCCTAACCCTAGGCTGATATACCTCCCTATGGAAAAGGTTATTACTGAGCCTAGGGTTAGGGTTCTAAAACCAGGAAGCCCTGAGCTCCAGGCACACTGCAGCGGCAAAAGGCATCGCAAAGACAGCGCAAAACTGCCACAACATGGCTTTCTCCACCCCTTTTTCCTTGGGACCTTCCCTAACCCTAGGCTGATTTACCTGCCTATGGAAAATGTTATTACTGGGCCTAGGGTTAGGGTTTTTTAAACCAGGAAGCCCTGAGCTCCAGGCACACTGCAGCTGCAAAAGGCATCCCAAAGAGAGCGCAAAACTGCCACAACATGGCTGTCTCCACCCCTTTTTCCTTGGGACCTTCCCTTAAACTAGGCTGAGTTACCTGGCTAGGGTCAGGGTTAGGGTTGAGCCTAGGGTTAGGGTTTTTTAAACCAGGAACCCCTGAGCTCCAGGCACACTGCAGCTGCAAAAGGCATCCCAAAGGAAAGTGCAGAACTGCCACAACATGGCTGTCTCCACCCCTTTTTCCTTGGGACCTTCCCAAACCCTAGGCTGATTTACCTGCCTGTGGAAAAGGTTATTATAGAGCCTAGGGTTAGGGTTCCTTAAACCAGGAAGCCCTGAGCTCCAGGCACACTGCAGCTGCAAAAGGCATCCCAAAGAGAGCGCAAAACTGCCACAACATGGCTGTCTCCACCCCTTGTTCCTTGGGACCTTCCCTAACCCTAGGCTGATTTACCTGCCTATGGAAAAGGTTATTACAGAGCCTAGGGTTAGGGTTTCTTAAACCAGGAAGCCCTGAGCTCCAGGCACACTGCAGCTGCAAAAGGCACCCCAAGGAAAGTGCAGAACTGCCACAACATGGCTGTCTCCAGCCCTTTTTCCTTGGGACCTTCCCTAACCCTAGCCTGATTTACCTGCCTAGGGTTATGGTTATTGTTGAGCCTATGGTTAGGGTTTTTTAAACCAGGAAGCCCTGAGCTCCAGGCACACTGCAGCTGCAAAAGGCATCCCAAAGAGAGCGCAAAACTGCCACAACAATGCTGTCTCCACCCCTTTTTCCTTGGGACCTTCCCTAACCCTAGCCTGATTTACTTGCCTATGGAAAAGGTTATTACAGAGACTAGGGTTAGGGTTTCTTAAACCAGGAAGCCCTGAGCTCCAGGCACACTTCAGCTGCAAAAAGCATCCCAAAGAGAGCGCAAAACTGCCACAACATGGATGTATCCACCCCTTCTTCCTACGGACCTTCCCAACCCCTAGCCTGATTTACCTGCTTAGGGTTAGGGTGAGGGTTGAGCCTAGGGTTAGGGTTTGTTAAAGCAGGAAGCCCTGAGCTCCAGGCACACTGCAGCTGCAAAAGGCACCCCAAGGAAAGTGCAGAACTGCCACAACATGGCTGTCTCCACCCCTTTTTCCTTGGGACCTTCCCTAACCCTAGGCTGATTTACCTGCCTAGGGTTAGGGTTAGGGTTGAGCCTATGGTTAGGGTTTCTTAAACCAGGAAGCCCTGAGCTCCAGGCACACTGCAGCTGCAAAAGTCACCCCAAGGAAAGTGCAGAACTGCCACAACAATGCTGTCTCCACCCCTTTTTCCTTGGGACCTTCCCTAACCCTAGCCTGATTTACTTGCCTATGGAAAAGGTTATTACAGAGCCTAGGGTTAGGGTTTCTTAAACCAGGAAGCCCTGAGCTCCAGGCACACTGCAGCTGCACAAGGCATCCCAAAGAGAGCGCAAAACTGCCACAACATGGCTGTCTCCACCCCTTCTTCCTTGGGACCTTCCCTAGCCCTAGGCTGATATACCTGCCTAGGGTTAGGATTAGGGTTGAGCCTATGGTTAGGGTTTCTCAAACCAGGAAGCCCTGAGCTCCAGGCACACTGCAGCTGCAAAAGGCATCCCAAAGAGAGGGCAAAACTGCCACAACATGGCTGTCTCCACCCCTTCTTCCTTGGGACCTTCCCTAACCCTAAGCTGATTTACCTGCCTAGGGTTAGGGTTAGGGTTGAGCCTAGGGTTAGGGTTTTTTAAACCAGGAAGCCCTGAGCTCCAGGCACACTGCAGCTGCAAAAGGCATCCCAAAGAGAGCACAAAACTGCCACAACATGGCTGTCTCCACCCCTTCTTCCTTGGGTCCTTCCCTAACCCTAGGCTGATTTACCTGCCTATGGAAAAGGTTATTACAGAGCCTAGGGTTAGGGTTTCTTAAACCAGGAAGCCCAGAGCTCCAGGCACACTGCAGCTGCAAAATGCATCGCAAAGAGAGCGCAAAACTGCCACAACATGGCTGTCTCCAACCCTTTTTCCTTGGGACCTTCCCTAACCCTAGGCTGATTTACCTACCGAGGGTTAGGGTTATTGTTGAGCCCAGGGTTAGTGTTTTTTAAACCAGGAAGCCCTGAGCTCCAGGCACACTGCAGCTCCAAAAGGCATCCCAAAGAGAGCGCAGAACTGCCACAACATGGCTGTCTCCACCCCTTTTTCCTTGGGACCTTCCCTAACCCTAGGCTGATATACCTCCCTATGGAAAAGGTTATTACTGAGCCTAGGGTTAGGGTTCTAAAACCAGGAAGCCCTGAGCTCCAGGCACACTGCAACGGCAAAAGGCATCGCAAAGAGAGCGCAAAACTGCCACAACATGGCTGTCTCCACCCCTTTTTCCTTGGGACCTTCCCTAACCCTAGGCTGATTTACCTGCCTGTGGAAAAGGTTATTATAGAGCCTAGGGTTAGGGTTCCTTAAACCAGGAAGCCCTGAGCTCCAGGCACACTGCAGCTGCAAAAGGCATCCCAAAGAGAGCGCAAAACTGCCACAACATGGCTGTCTCCACCCCTTGTTCCTTGGGACCTTCCCTAACCCTAGGCTGATTTACCTGCCTATGGAAAAGGTTATTACAGGGCCTAGGGTTAGGGTTTCTTAAACCAGGAAGCCCTGAGCTCCAGGCACACTGCAGCTGCAAAAGGCACCCCAAGGAAAGTGCAGAACTGCCACAACATGGCTGTCTCCACCCCTTTTTCCTTGGGACCTTCCCTAACCCTAGCCTGATTTACCTGCCTAGGGTTATGGTTATTGTTGAGCCTATGGTTAGGGTTTTTTAAACCAGGAAGCCCTGAGCTCCAGGCACACTGCAGCTGCAAAAGGCATCCCAAAGAGAGCGCAAAACTGCCACAACAATGCTGTCTCCACCCCTTTTTCCTTGGGACCTTCCCTAACCCTAGCCTGATTTACTTGCCTATGGAAAAGGTTATTACAGAGCCTAGGGTTAGGGTTTCTTAAACCAGGAAGCCCTGAGCTCCAGGCACACTGCAGCTGCAAAAAGCATCCCAAAGAGAGCGCAAAACTGCCACAACATGGATGTATCCACCCCTTCTTCCTACGGACCTTCCCTAACCCTAGCCTGATTTACCTGCTTAGGGTTAGGGTGAGGGTTGAGCCTAGGGTTAGGGTTTCTCAAACCAGGAAGCCCTGAGCTCCAGGCACACTGCAGCTGCAAAAGGCATCCCAAAGAGAGCGCAAAACTGCCACAACATGGCTGTCTCCAGCCCTTTTTCCTTGGGACCTTCCCTAATCCTAGCCTGATTTACTTGCCTATGGAAAAGGTTATTACAGAGCCTAGGGTTAGGGTTTCTCAAACCAGGAAGCCCTGAGCTCCAGGCACACTGCAGCTGCAAAAGGCACCCCAAGGAAAGTGCAGAACTGCCACAACATGGCTGTCTCCACCCCTTTTTCTATGGGACCTTCCCTAACCCTAGGCTGATTTACCTGCCTAGGGTTAGGGTTAGGGTTGAGCCTATGGTTAGGGTTTCTTAAACCAGGAAGCCCTGAGCTCCAGGCACACTGCAGCTGCAAAAGTCACCCCAAGGAAAGTGCAGATCTGCCACAACAATGCTGTCTCCACCCCTTTTTCCTTGGGACCTTCCCTAACCCTAGCCTGATTTACTTGCCTATGGAAAAGGTTATTACAGAGCCTAGGGTTAGGGTTTCTTAAACCAGGAAGCCCTGAGCTCCAGGCACACTGCAGCTGCACAAGGCATCCCAAAGAGAGCGCAAAACTGCCACAACATGGCTGTCCCCACCCCTTTTTCCTTGGGACATTCCCTAACCCTAGGCTGATTTACCTGCCTAGGGTTAGGGTTAGGGTTGAGCCTAGGGTTAGGGTTTTTTAAACCAGGAAACCCTGAGCTCCAG
The DNA here is from genome assembly GCA_039654755.1 of Calcarius lapponicus. Taxonomy (NCBI): domain Eukaryota; kingdom Metazoa; phylum Chordata; class Aves; order Passeriformes; family Fringillidae; genus Calcarius; species Calcarius lapponicus. The sequence continues at coordinate 67,916 of JBBFKN010000092.1, read as the reverse complement.
GCACACTGCAGCTGCAAAAGGCATGCCAAAGAGAGCGCAAAACTGCCACAACATGGCTGTCTCCACCCCTTTTTCCTTGGGACCTTCCCTAACCCTAGGCTGATTTACTTGCCTATGGAAAAGGTTATTGCAGAGCCTAGGGTTAGGGTTTCTTAAACCAGGAAGCCCTGAGCTCCAGGCACACTGCAGCTGCAAAAGGCATCCCAAAGAGAGCGCAAAACTGCCACAACATGGCTGTCTCCACCCCTTCTTCCTTGGGACCTTCCCTAACCCTAGGCTGATTTACCTGCCTAGGGTTAGGGTTAGGGTTGAGCCTAGGGTTAGGGTTTCTTAAACCAGGAAGCCCTGAGCTCCAGGCACACTGCAGCTGCAAAAGTCACCCCAAGGAAAGTGCAGAACTGCCACAACAATGCTGTCTCCACCCCTTTTTCCTTGGGACCTTCCCTAACCCTAGGCTGATATACCTCCCTATGGAAAAGGTTATTACTGAGCCTAGGGTTAGGGTTCCTTAAACCAGGAAGCCCTGAGCTCCAGGCACACTGCAGCTGCACAAGGCATCCCAAAGAGTGCGCAAAACGGCCACAACATGGCTGTCTCCACCCCTTCTTCCTTGGGACCTTCCCTAGCCCTAGGCTGATATACCTGCCTAGGGTTAGGGTTAGGGTTGAGCCTAGGGTTAGGGTTTTTTAAACCAGGAAGCCCTGAGCTCCAGGCACACTGCAGCTGCAAAAGGCATCCCAAAGAGAGCGCAAAACTGCCACAACATGGCTGTCTCCACCCCTTGTTCCTTGGGACCTTCCCTAACCCTAGGCTGATTTACCTGCCTACGAAAAAGGTTATTACAGAGCCTAGGGTTAGGGTTTCTTAAACCAGGAAGCCCTGAGCTCCAGGCACACTGCAGCTGCAAAAGGCACCCCAAGGAAAGTGCAGAACTGCCACAACATGGCTGTCTCCACCCCTTTTTCCTTGGGACCTTCCCTAACCCTAGCCTGATTTACCTGCCTAGGGTTATGGTTATTGTTGAGCCTATGGTTAGGGTTTTTTAAACCAGGAAGCCCTGAGCTCCAGGCACACTGCAGCTGCAAAAGTCACCCCAAGGAAAGTGCAGAACTGCCACAACATGGCTGTCTCCACCCCTTTTTCCTTGGGACCTTCCCTAACCCTAGGCTGATTTACCTGCCTAGGATTAGGGTTATTGTTGAGGATAGGGTTAGGGTTTTTTAAACCAGGAAGCCCTGAGCTCCAGGCACACTGCAGCTGCAAAAGGCATCCCAAAGAGAGCGCAAAACTGCCACAACATGGCTGTCTCCACCCCTTTTTCCTTGGGACCTTCCCTAACCCTAGCCTGATTTACTTGCCTATGGAAAAGGTTATTGCAGAGCCTAGGGTTATGGTTTCTTAAACCAGGAAGCCCTGAGCTCCAGGCACACTGCAGCTGCAAAAGGCATCCCAAAAAGAGCGCACAACTGCCACAACATGGCTGTCTCCACCCCTTCTTCCTTGGGACCTTCCCTAACCCTAGGCGGATTTACCTGCCGAGGGTTACGGTTATTGTTGAGGCTATGGTTAGGGTTTTTTAAACCAGGAAGCCCTGAGCTCCAGGCACACTGCAGCTGCAAAAGGCATCCCAAAGAGAGCGCAAAACTGCCACAACATGGCTGTCTCCAGCCCTTTTTCCTTGGGACCTTCCCTAATCCTAGCCCGATTTACTTGCCTATGGAAAAGGTTATTACAGAGCCTAGGGTTAGGGTTTCTCAAACCAGGAAGCCCTGAGCTCCAGGCACACTGCAGCTGCAAAAGTCACCCCAAGGAAAGTGCAGATCTGCCACAACAATGCTGTCTCCACCCCTTTTTCCTTGGGACCTTCCCTAACCCTAGCCTGATTTACTTGCCTATGGAAAAGGTTATTACAGAGCCTAGGGTTAGGGTTTCTTAAACCAGGAAGCCCTGAGCTCCAGGCACACTGCAGCTGCAAAAGTCACCCCAAGGAAAGTGCAGAACTGCCACAACAATGCTGTCTCCACCCCTTTTTCCTTGGGACCTTCCCTAACCCTAGGCTGATATACCTCCCTATGGAAAAGGTTATTACTGAGCCTAGGATTAGGGTTATTGTTGAGCCTAGGGTTAGGGTTTCTCAAACCAGGAAGCCCTGAGCTCCAGGCACACTGCAGCTGCACAAGGCATCCCAAAGAGAGCGCAAAACGGCCACAACATGGCTGTCTCCACCCCTTCTTCCTTGGGACCTTCCCTAGCCCTAGGCTGATATACCTGCCTAGGGATAGGGTTAGGGTTGAGCCTAGGGTTAGGGTTTTTTAAACCAGGAAGCCCTGAGCTCCAGGCACACTGCAGCTGCAAAAGGCATCCCAAAGAGAGCGCAAAACTGCCACAACATGGCTGTCTCCACCCCTTGTTCCTTGGGACCTTCCCTAACCCTAGGCTGATTTACCTGCCTACGAAAAAGGTTATTACAGAGCCTAGGGTTAGGGTTTCTTAAACCAGGAAGCCCTGAGCTCCAGGCACACTGCAGCTGCAAAAGGCACCCCAAGGAAAGTGCAGAACTGCCACAACATGGCTGTCTCCACCCCTTTTTCCTTGGGACCTTCCCTAACCCTAGCCTGATTTACCTGCCTAGGGTTATGGTTATTGTTGAGCCTATGGTTAGGGTTTTTTAAACCAGGAAGCCCTGAGCTCCAGGCACACTGCAGCTGCAAAAGGCACCCCAAGGAAAGTGCAGAACTGCCACAACATGGCTGTCTCCAGCCCTTTTTCCTTGGGACCTTCCCTAACCCTAGGCTGATTTACCTGCCTAGGATTAGGGTTATTGTTGAGGATAGGGTTAGGGTTTTTTAAACCAGGAAGCCCTGAGCTCCAGGCACACTGCAGCTGCAAAAGGCATCCCAAAGAGAGCGCAAAACTGCCACAACATGGCTGTCTCCACCCCTTTTTCCTTGGGACCTTCCCTAACCCTAGCCTGATTTACTTGCCTATGGAAAAGGTTATTGCAGAGCCTAGGGTTATGGTTTCTTAAACCAGGAAGCCCTGAGCTCCAGGCACACTGCAGCTGCAAAAGGCATCCCAAAAAGAGCGCAAAACTGCCACAACATGGCTGTCTCCACCCCTTTTTCCTTGGGACCTTCCCTAATTCTAGGCTGATTTACCTGCCTATGGGAAAGGTTATTACTGAGCCTAGGGTTAGGGTTTCTCAAACCAGGAAGCCCTGAGCTCCAGGCACACTGCAGCTGCAAAAGGCATCCCAAAAAGAGCGCACAACTGCCACAACATGGCTGTCTCCACCCCTTCTTCCTTGGGACCTTCCCTAACCCTAGGCGGATTTACCTGCCGAGGGTTACGGTTATTGTTGAGGCTATGGTTAGGGTTTTTTAAACCAGGAAGCCCTGAGCTCCAGGCACACTGCAGCTGCAAAAGGCATCCCAAAGAGAGCGCAAAACTGCCACAACATGGCTGTCTCCAGCCCTTTTTCCTTGGGACCTTCCCTAATCCTAGCCCGATGTACTTGCCTATGGAAAAGGTTATTACAGAGCCTAGGGTTAGGGTTTCTCAAACCAGGAAGCCCTGAGCTCCAGGCACACTGCAGCTGCAAAAGGCACCCCAAGGAAAGTGCAGAACTGCCACAACATGGCTGTCTCCACCCCTTTTTCCTTGGGACCTTCCGTAACCCTAGGCTGATATACCTGCCTAGGGTTAGGATTAGGGTTGAGCCTATGGTTAGGGTTTCTCAAACCAGGAAGCCCTGAGCTCCAGGCACACTGCAGCTGCAAAAGGCATCCCAAAGAGAGCGCAAAACTGCCAAAACATGGCTGTCTCCACCCCTTTTTCCTTGGGACATTCCCTAACCCTAGGCTGATTTACCTGCCTAGGGTTAGGGTTAGGGTTGAGCCTAGGGTTAGGGTTTCTTAAACCAGGAAGCCCTGAGCTCCAGGCACACTGCAGCTGCAAAAGGCATCCCAAAGAGAGCGCAAAACTGCCACAACATGGCTGTCTCCACCCCTTTTTCCTTGGGACCTTCCCTAACCCTAGCCTGATTAACTTGCCTATGGAAAAGGTTATTACAGAGCCTAGGGTTAGGGTTTTTTAAAGCAGGAAGCCCTGAGCTCCAGGCACACTGCAGCTGCAAAAGTCACCCCAAGGAAAGTGCAGATCTGCCACAACATGGCTGTCTCCAGCCCTTTTTCCTTGGGACCTTCCCTAACCCTAGGCTGATTTACCTGCCTAGGATTAGGGTTATTGTTTAGGATAGGGTTAGGGTTTTTTAAACCAGGAAGCCCTGAGCTCCAGGCACACTGCAGCTGCAAAAGGCATCCGAAAGAGAGCGCAAAACTGCCACAACATGGCTGTCTCCACCCCTTCTTCCTTGGGACCTTCCCTAACCCTAGGCTGATTTACCTGCCTAGGGTTAGGGTTAGGGTTGAGCCTAGGGTTAGGGTTTCTTAAACCAGGAAGCCCTGAGCTCCAGGCACACTGCAGCTGCAAAAGTCACCCCAAGGAAAGTGCAGAACTGCCACAACAATGCTGTCTCCACCCCTTTTTCCTTGGGACCTTCCCTAACCCTAGGCTGATATACCTCCCTATGGAAACGGTTATTACTGAGCCTAGGGTTAGGGTTTCTCAAACCAGGAAGCCCTGAGCTCCAGGCACACTGCAGCTGCAAAAGGCATCCCAAAGAGAGCGCAAAACTGCCACAACATGGCTGTCTCCACCCCTTCTTCCTTGGGACCTTCCCTAGCCGTAGGCTGATATACCTGCCTAGGGTTAGGGTTAGGGTTGAGCCTAGGGTTAGGGTTTCTCAAACCAGGAAGCCCTGAGCTCCAGGCACACTGCAGCTGCAAAAGGCATCCCAAAGAGAGCGCAAAACTGCCACAACATGGCTGTCTCCAGCCCTTTCTCCTTGGGACCTTCCCTAACCCTAGGCTGATATACCTGCCTAGGGTTAGGGTTAGGGTTGAGCTTAGGGTTAGGGTTTTTTAAAGCAGGAAGCCCTGAGCTCCAGGCACACTGCAGCTGCAAAAGGCATCCCAAAGAGAGCGCAAAACTGCCACAACATGGCTGTCTCCACCCCTTTTTCCTTGGGACCTTCCCTAACCCTAGCCTGATTAACTTGCCTATGGAAAAGGTTATTACAGAGCCTAGGGTTAGGGTTTTTTAAACCAGGAAGCCCTGAGCTCCAGGCACACTGCAGCTGCAAAAGGCACCCAAAGGAAAGTGCAGAACTGCCACAACATGGCTGTCTCCACCCCTTTTTCCTTGGGACCTTCCCTAACCCTAGCCTGATTTACTTGCCTATGGAAAAGGTTATTACAGAGCCTAGGGTTAGGGTTTCTTAAACCAGGAAGCCCTGAGCTCCAGGCACACTGCAGCTGCAAAAGGCAACCCAAAGAGAGCGCAAAACTGCCACAACATGGCTGTCTCCACCCCTTTTTCCTTGGGACCTTCCCTAACCCTAGGCTGATTTCCCTGCCTATGGATTAGGGTTATTGTTGAGGCTAGGGTTAGGGTTTTTTAAACCAGGAAGCCCTGAGCTCCAGGCACACTGCAGCTGCAAAAGGCATCCCAAAGAGAGCGCAGAACTGCCACAACATGGCTGTCTCCACCCCTTTTTCCTTGGGACCTTCCCTAACCCTAGGCTGATTTACCTGCCTATGGAAAAGGTTATTACAGAGCCTAGGGTTAGGGTTTCTTAAACCAGGAAGCCCTGAGCTCCAGGCACACTGCAGCTGAAAAAAGGCACCCAAAGGAAAGTGCAGAAGTGCCACAACATGGCTGTCTCCACCCCTTTTTCCTTGGGACCTTCCCTAACCCTAGGCTGATTTAGCTGCCTAGGGTTAGGATTAGGGTTGAGCCTATGGTTAGGGTTTCTCAAACCAGGAAGCCCTGAGCTCCAGGCACACTGCAGCTGCAATAAGCATCCCAAAGAGAGCGCAAAACTGCCACAACATGGATGTCTCCACCCCTTCTTCCTTGGGACCTTCCCTAACCCTAGGCTGATTTACCTGCCTAGGGTTAGGGTTAGGGTTGAGCCTAGGGTTATGGTTTTTTAAACCAGGAAGCCCTGAGCTCCAGGCACAATGCAGCTGCAAAAGGCACCAAAAGGAAAGTGCAGAACTGCCACAACATGGCTGTCTCCACCCCTTTTTCCTTGGGACCTTCCCTAACCCTAGGCTGATATACCTCCCTATGGAAAAGGTTATTACTGAGCCTAGGGTTAGGGTTTCTCAAACCAGGAAGCCCTGAGCTCCAGGCACACTGCAGCTGCACAAGGCATCCCAAAGAGAGCGCAAAACTGCCACAACATGGCTGTCTCCACCCCTTTTTCCTTGGGACCTTCCCTAGCCGTAGTCTGATATACCTGCCTAGGGTTAGGATTAGGGTTGAGCCTATGGTTAGGGTTTCTCAAACCAGGAAGCCCTGAGCTCCAGGCACACTGCAGCTGCAAAAGGCATCCCAAAGAGAGCGCAAAACTGCCACAACATGGCTGTCTCCAGCCCTTTCTCCTTGGGACCTTCCCTAACCCTACGCTGATATACCTCCCTATGGAAAAGGTTATTACTGAGCCTAGGGTTAGGGTTCTCAAACCAGGAAGCCCTGAGCTCCAGGCACACTGCAGCTGCACAAGGCATCCCAAAGAGAGCGCAAAACTGCCACAACATGGCTGTCTCCACCCCTTTTTCCTTGGGACATTCCCTAACCCTAGGCTGATTTACCTGCCTAGGGTTAGGGTTAGGGTTGAGCTTAGGGTTAGGGTTTTTTAAAGCAGGAAGCCCTGAGCTCCAGGCACACTGCAGCTGCAAAAGGCACCCAAAGGAAAGTGCAGAACTGCCACAACATGGCTGTCTCCACCCCTTTTTCCTTGGGACCTTCCCTAACCCTAGGCTGCTTGGCCTGACTAGGGTTAGGATTAGGGTCGAGCCTATGGTTAGTGTTTCTCAAACCAGGAAGCCCTGAGCTCCAGGCACACTGCAGCTGCAAAAGGCACCCCAAGGAAAGTGCAGAACTGCCACAACATGGCTGTCTCCACCCCTTTTTCCTTGGGACCTTCCCTAACCCTAGCCTGATTTACTTGCCTATGGAAAAGGTTATTACAGAGCCTAGGGTTAGGGTTTCTTAAACCAGGAAGCCCTGAGCTCCAGGCACACTGCAGCTGCAAAAGGCAACCCAAAGAGAGCGCAAAACTGCCACAACATGGCTGTCTCCACCCCTTTTTCCTTGGGACCTTCCCTAACCCTAGGCTGATTTCCCTGCCTATGGATTAGGGTTATTGTTGAGGCTAGGGTTAGGGTTTTTTAAACCAGGAAGCCCTGAGCTCCAGGCACACTGCAGCTGCAATAAGCATCCCAAAGAGAGCGCAAAACTGCCACAACATGGATGTCTCCACCCCTTCTTCCTTGGGACCTTCCCTAACCCTAGCCTGATTTACCTGCCTAGGGTTAGGGTTAGGGTTGAGCCTAGGGTTAGGGTTTTTTAAACCAGGAAGCCCTGAGCTCCAGGCACAATGCAGCTGCAAAAGGCACCAAAAGGAAAGTGCAGAAGTGCCACAACATGGCTGTCTCCACCCCTTTTTCCTTGGGACCTTCCCTAACCCTAGGCTGATTTACCTGCCTATGGAAAAGGTTATTACAGAGCCTAGGGTTAGGGTTCCTTAAACCAGGAAGCCCTGAGCTCCAGGCACACTGCAGCGGCAAAAGGCATCCCAAAGAGAGTGCAAAACTGCCACAACATGGCTGTCTCCACCCCTTGTTCCTTGGGACCTTCCCTAACCCTAGGCTGATTTACCTGCCTATGGAAAAGGTTATTACTGAGCCTAGGGTTAGGGTTTCTTAAACCAGGAAGCCCTGAGCTCCAGGCACACTGCAGCTGCAAAAGGCATCCCAAGGAAAGTGCAGAACTGCCACAACATGGCTGTCTCCACCCCTTTTTCCTTGGGACCTTCCCTATCCCTAGGCTGATATACCTCCCTATGGAAAAGGTTATTACTGAGCCTAGGGTTAGGGTTCTCAAACCAGGAAGCCCTGAGCTCCAGGCACACTGCAGCTGCACAAGGCATCCCAAAGAGAGCGCAAAACTGCCACAACATGGCTGTCTCCAGCCCATTTTCCTTGGGACCTTCCCTAACCCTAGGCTGATCTACCTGCCTAGGATTAGGGTTATTGTTGAGGATAGGGTTAGGGTTTTTTAAACCAGGAAGCCCTGAGCTCCAGGCACACTGCAGCTGCAAAAGGCACCCCAAGGAAAGTGCAGAACTGCCACAACATGGCTGTCTCCACCCCTTTTTCCTTGGGACCTTCCCTAACCCTAGCCTGATTTACTTGCCTATGGAAAAGGTTATTACAGAGCCTAGGGTTAAGGTTTCTTAAACCAGGAAGCCCTGAGCTCCAGGCACACTGCAGCTGCAAAAGGCATCCCACAAAGAGCGCAAAACTGCCACAACATGGCTGTCTCCACCCCTTTTTCCTTGGGTCCTTCCCTAATTCTAGGCTGATTTACCTGCCTATGGAAAAGGTTATAACTGAACCTAGGGTTAGGGTTTCTCAAACCAGGAAGCCCTGAGCTCCAGGCACACTGCAGCTGCAAAAGGCATCCCAAAGAGAGCGCAAAACTGCCACAACATGGCTGTCTCCACCCCTTTTTCCTTGGGACATTCCCTAACCCTAGGCTGATTTACCTGCCTAGGGTTAGTGTTAGGGTTGAGCCTAGGGTTAGGGTTTTTTAAAGCAGGAAGCCCTGAGCTCCAGGCACACTGCAGCTGCAAAAAGCATCCCAAAGAGAGCGCAAAACTGCCACAACATGGCTGTCTCCACCCCTTTTTCCTTGGGACCTTCCCTAACCCTAGCCTGATTTACTTGCCTATGGAAAAGGTTATTACAGAGCCTAGGGTTAGAGTTTCTTAAACCAGGAAGCCCTGAGCTCCAGGCACACTGCAGCTGCAAAAGGCATCCCAAAGAGAGCGCAAAACTGCCACAACATGGCTGTCTCCACCCCTTTTTCCTTGGGACCTTCCCTAACCCTAGCCTGATTAACTTGCCTATGGAAAAGGTTATTACAGAGCCTAGGGTTAGGGTTTCTTAAACCAGGAAGCCCTGAGCTCCAGGCACACTGCAGCTGCAAAAGGCACCCAAAGGAAAGTGCAGAACTGCCACAACATGGCTGTCTCCACCCCTTCTTCCTTGGGTCCTTCCCTAACCCTAGGCTGATTTACCTGCCTATGGAAAAGGTTATTACAGAGCCTAGGGTTAGGGTTCCTTAAACCAGGAAGCCCTGAGCTCCAGGCACACTGCAGCTGCAAAAGGCATCCCAAGGAAAGTGCAGAACTGCCACAACATGGCTGTCTCCACCACTTCTTCCTTGGGACCTTCCCTAACCCTAGGCTGATATACCTCCCTATGGATAAAGGTTATTACTGAGCATAGGGTTAGGGTTCTCAAACCAGGAAGCCCTGAGCTCCAGGCACACTGCAGCTGCACAAGGCATCCCAAAGAGAGCGCAAAACTGCCACAACATGGCTGTCTCCAGCCCATTTTCCTTGGGACCTTCCCTAACCCTAGGCTGATTTACCCGTCTAGGATTAGGGTTATTGTTGAGGATAGGGTTAGGGTTTTTTAAACCAGGAAGCCCTGAGCTCCAGGCACACTGCAGCTGCACAAGGCATCCCAAAGAGAGCGCAAAACTGCCACAACATGGCTGTCTCCACCCCTTGTTCCTTGGGACCTTCCCTAACCCTAGGCTGATTTACCTGCCTATGGAAAAGGTTATTACAGAGCCTAGGGTTAGGGTTTCTTAAACCAGGAAGCCCTGAGCTCCAGGCACACTGCAGCTGCAAAAGGCATCCCAAGGAAAGTGCAGAACTGCCACAACATGGCTGTCTCCACCCCTTTTTCCTTGGGACCTTCCCTAACCCTAGGCTGATCTACCTGCCTAGGATTAGGGTTATTGTTGAGGATAGGGTTAGGGTTTTTTAAACCAGGAAGCCCTGAGCTCCAGGCACACTGCAGCTGCACAAGGCATCCCAAAGAGTGCGAAAAACTGCCACAACATGGCTGTCTCCACCCCTTTTTCCTTGGGACCTTCCCTAAACCTAGACTGATTTACCTGGCTAGGGTCAGGGTTATGGTGGAGCCTAGGGTTAGGGTTTTATAAACCAGGAAGCCCTGAGCTCCAGGCACACTGCAGCTGCAAAAGGCATCCCAAAGAGAGCGCAAAACTGCCACAACATGGCTTTCTCCACCCCTTTTTCCTTGGGACCTTCCCTAAACCTAGGCTGATTTACCTGCCTGTGGAAAAGGTTATTATAGAGCCTAGGGTTAGGGTTCCTTAAACCAGGAAGCCCTGAGCTCCAGGCACACTGCAGCTGCAAAAGGCACCCAAAGGAAAGTGCAGAACTGCCACAACATGGCTGTCTCCACCCCTTGTTCCTTGGGACCTTCCCTAACCCTAGCCTGATTTACCTGCCTAGGGTTAGGGTTAGGGTTGAGCCTAGGGTTAGGGTTTTATAAACCAGGAAGCCCTGAGCTCCAGGCACACTGCAGCTGCAAAAGGCACCCCAAGGAAAGAGCAGAACTGCCACAACATGGCTGTCTCCACCCCTTTTTCCTTGGGACCTTCCCTAACCCTAGCCTGATTTACTTGCCTATGGAAAAGGTTATTACAGAGCCTAGGGTTAAGGTTTCTTAAACCAGGAAGCCCTGAGCTCCAGGCACACTGCAGCTGCAAAAGGCATCCCACAAAGAGCGCAAAACTGCCACAACATGGCTGTCTCCACCCCTTTTTCCTTGGGTCCTTCCCTAATTCTAGGCTGATTTACCTGCCTATGGAAAAGGTTATAACTGAACCTAGGGTTAGGGTTTCTCAAACCAGGAAGCCCTGAGCTCCAGGCACACTGCAGCTGCAAAAGGCATCCCAAAGAGAGCGCAAAACTGCCACAACATGGCTGTCTCCACCCCTTTTTCCTTGGGACATTCCCTAACCCTAGGCTGATTTACCTGCCTAGGGTTAGGGTTAGGGTTGAGCCTAGGGTTAGGGTTTTTTAAAGCAGGAAGCCCTGAGCTCCAGGCACACTGCAGCTGCAAAAAGCATCCCAAAGAGAGCGCAAAACTGCCACAACATGGCTGTCTCCACCCCTTTTTCCTTGGGACCTTCCCTAACCCTAGCCTGATTTACTTGCCTATGGAAAAGGTTATTACAGAGCCTAGGGTTAGGGTTTCTTAAACCAGGAAGCCCTGAGCTCCAGGCACACTGCAGCTGCAAAAGGCATCCCAAAGAGAGCGCAAAACTGTCACAACATGGCTGTCTCCACCCCTTTTTCCTTGGGACCTTCCCTAACCCTAGCCTGATTAACTTGCCTATGGAAAAGGTTATTACAGAGCCTAGGGTTAGGGTTTCTTAAACCAGGAAGCCCTGAGCTCCAGGCACACTGCAGCTGCAAAAGGCACCCAAAGGAAAGTGCAGAACTGCCACAACATGGCTGTCTCCACCCCTTTTTCCTTGGGACCTTCCCTAACCCTAGGCTGATTTGCCTGACTAGGGATAGGATTAGGGTCGGGCCTATGGTTAGTGTTTCTCAAACCAGGAAGCCCTGAGCTCCAGGCACACTGCAGCTGCAAAAGGCACCCCAAGGAAAGTGCAGATTTGCCACAACATGGCTGTCTCCACCCCTTCTTCCTTGGGTCCTTCCCTAACCCTAGGCTGATTTACCTGCCTATGGAAAAGGTTATTACAGAGCCTAGGGTTAGGGTTCCTTAAACCAGGAAGCCCTGAGCTCCAGGCACACTGCAGCTGCAAAAGGCATCCCAAGGAAAGTGCAGAACTGCCACAACATGGCTGTCTCCACCCCTTTTTCCTTGGGACCTTCCCTAACCCTAGGCTGATATACCTCCCTATGGAAAAGATTATTACTGAGCCTAGGGTTAGGGTTCTCAAACCAGGAAGCCCTGAGCTCCAGGCACACTGCAGCTGCACAAGGCATCCCAAAGAGAGCGCAAAACTGCCACAACATGGCTGTCTCCAGCCCATTTTCCTTGGGACCTTCCCTAACCCTAGGCTGATTTACCTGCCTAGGATTAGGGTTATTGTTGAGGATAGGGTTAGGGTTTTTTAAACCAGGAAGCCCTGAGCTCCAGGCACACTGCAGCTGCACAAGGCATCCCAAAGAGAGCGAAAAACTGCCACAACATGGCTGTCTCCACCCCTTTTTCCTTGGGACCTTCCCTAAACCTAGACTGATTTACCTGGCTAGGGTCAGGGTTATGGTGGAGCCTAGGGTTAGGGTTTTATAAACCAGGAAGCCCTGAGCTCCAGGCACACTGCAGCGGCAAAAGGCATCGCAAAGAGAGCGCAAAACTGCCACAACATGGCTTTCTCCACCCCTTTTTCCTTGGGACCTTCCCTAACCCTAGGCTGATTTACCTGCCTGTGGAAAAGGTTATTATAGAGCCTAGGGTTAGGGTTCCTTAAACCAGGAAGCCCTGAGCTCCAGGCACACTGCAGCTGCAAAAGGCACCCAAAGGAAAGTGCAGACCTGCCACAACATGGCTGTCTCCACCCCTTTTTCCTTGGGACCTTCCCTAACCCTAGGCTGATTTACCTGCCTAGGGTTAGGATTAGGGTTGAGCCTATGGTTAGGGTTTCTCAAACCAGGAAGCCCTGAGCTCCAGGCACACTGCAGCTGCAATAAGCATCCCAAAGAGAGCGCAAAACTGCCAGAACATGGATGTCTCCACCCCTTCTTCCTTGGGACCTTCCCTAACCCTAGCCTGATTTACCTGCCTAGGGTTAGGGTTAGGGTTGAGCCTAGGGTTAGGGTTTTATAAACCAGGAAGCCCTGAGCTCCAGGCACACTGCAGCTGCAAAAGGCACCCCAAGGAAAGTGCAGAACTGCCACAACATGGCTGTCTCCACCCCTTCTTCCTTGGGTCCTTCCCTAACCCTAGGCTGATTTACCTGCCTGTGGAAAAGGTTATTACAGAGCCTAGGGTTAGGGTTCCTTAAACCAGGAAGCCCTGAGCTCCAGGCACACTGCAGCTGCAAAAGGCATCCCAAAGAGTGCGCAAAAATGCCACAACATGGCTGTCTCCACCCCTTGTTCCTTGGGACCTTCCCTAACCCTAGGCTGATTTACCTGCCTATGGAAAAGGTTATTACAGAGCCTAGGGTTAGGGTTTCTTAAACCAGGAAGCCCTGAGCTCCAGGCACACTGCAGCTGCAAAAGGCACCCCAAGGAAAGTGCAGAACTGCCACAACATGGCTGTCTCCACCCCTTTTTCCTTGGGACCTTCCCTAACCCTAGCCTGATTTACTTGCCTATGGAAAAGGTTATTACAGAGCCTAGGGTTAAGGTTTCTTAAACCAGGAAGCCCTGAGCTCCAGGCACACTGCAGCTGCAAAAGGCATCCCAAAGAGAGCGCAAAACTGCCACAACATGGCTGTCTCCACCCCTTTTTCCTTGGGACATTCCCTAACCCTAGGCTGATTTACCTGCCTATGGATTAGGGTTATTGTTGAGGCTAGGGTTAGGGTTTTTTAAACCAGGAAGCCCTGAGCTCCAGGCACACTGCAGCTGCAAAAGGCATCCCAAAGAGTGCGCAAAACTGCCACAACATGGCTGTCTCCACCCCTTTTTCCTTGGGACCTTCCCTAACCCTAGGCTGATTTACCTGCCTATGGAAAAGGTTATTACTGAGCCTAGGGTTAGGGTTTCTTAAACCAGGAAGCCCTGAGCTCCAGGCACACTGCAGCTGCAAAAGGCACCCAAAGGAAAGTGCAGAACTGCCACAACATGGCTGTCTCCACCCCTTTTTCCTTGGGTCCCTCCCTAATTCTAGGCTGATTTACCTGCCTATGGAAAAGGTTATTACTGAACCTAGGGTTAGGGTTTCTCAAACCAGGAAGCCCTGAGCTCCAGGCACACTGCAGCTGCAAAAGGCATCGCAAAGAGAGCGCAAAACTGCCACAACATGGCTGTCTCCACCCCTTTTTCCTTGGGAACTTCCCTAACCCTAGCCTGATTTACTTGCCTATGGAAAAGGTTTTTACAGAGCCTAGGGTTAGGGTTTCTTAAACCAGGAAGCCCTGAGCTCCAGGCCCACTGCAGCTGCAAAAGGCACCCAAAGGAAAGTGCAGAACTGCCACAACATGGCTGTCTCCACCCCTTTTTCCTTGGGACCTTCCTTAACCCTAAGCTGATATACCTGCCTAGGGTTAGGGTTAGGGTTGAGCCTAGGGTTAGGGTTTTTTAAACCAGGAAGCCCTGAGCTCCAGGCACACTGCAGCTGCAAAAAGCATCCCAAAGAGAGCGCAAAACTGCCACAACATGGCTGTCTCCACCCCTTTTTCCTTGGGACCTTCCCTAACCCTAGCCTGATTAACTTGCCTATGGAAAAGGTTATTACAGAGCCTAGGGTTAGGGTTTTTTAAAGCAGGAAGCCCTGAGCTCCAGGCCCACTGCAGCTGCAAAAGTCATCGCAAAGAGAGCGCAAAACTGCCACAACATGGCTGTCTCAAATCCATTTTCCTTGGGACCTTCCCTAACCCTAGGCTGATTTACCTGCCTAGGATTAGGGTTATTGTTGAGGATAGGGTTAGGGTTTTTTAAACCAGGAAGCCCTGAGCTCCAGGCACACTGCAGCGGCACAAGGCATCCCAAAGAGAGCGCAAAACTGCCACAACATGGCTGTCTCCACCCCTTTTTCCTTGGGACCTTCCCTAAACCTAGACTGATTTACCTGGCTAGGGTCAGGGTTATGGTGGAGCCTAGGGTTAGGGTTTTATAAACCAGGAAGCCCTGAGCTCCAGGCACACTGCAGCGGCAAAAGGCATCGCAAAGAGAGCGCAAAACTGCCACAACATGGCTTTCTCCATCCCTTTTTCCTTGGGACCTTCCCTAACCCTAGGCTGATTTACCTGCCTAGGGTTAGGATTAGGGTTGAGCCTATGGTTAGGGTTTCTCAAACCAGGAAGCCCTGAGCTCCAGGCACACTGCAGCTGCAATAAGCATCCCAAAGAGAGCGCAAAACTGCCAGAACATGGATGTCTCCACCCCTTCTTCCTTGGGACCTTCCCTAACCCTAGCCTGATTTACCTGCCTAGGGTTAGGGTTAGGGTTGAGCCTAGGGTTAGGGTTTTATAAACCAGGAAGCCCTGAGCTCCAGGCACACTGCAGCTGCAAAAGGCACCCCAAGGAAAGTGCAGAACTGCCACAACATGGCTGTCTCCACCCCTTCTTCCTTGGGTCCTTCCCTAACCCTAGGCTGATTTACCCGCCTGTGGAAAAGGTTATTACAGAGCCTAGGGTTAGGGTTCCTTAAACCAGGAAGCCCTGAGCTCCAGGCACACTGCAGCTGCAAAAGGCATCCCAAAGAGTGCGCAAAAATGCCACAACATGGCTGTCTCCACCCCTTGTTCCTTGGGACCTTCCCTAACCCTAGCCTGATTTACCTGCCTATGGAAAAGGTTATTACAGAGCCTAGGGTTAGGGTTTCTTAAACCAGGAAGCCCTGAGCTCCAGGCACACTGCAGCTGCACAAGGCATCCCAAAGAGAGCGAAAAACTGCCACAACATGGCTGTCTCCACCCCTTTTTCCTTGGGACCTTCCCTAAACCTAGACTGATTTACCTGGCTAGGGTCAGGGTTATGGTGGAGCCTAGGGTTAGGGTTTTATAAACCAGGAAGCCCTGAGCTCCAGGCACACTGCAGCGGCAAAAGGCATCGCAAAGAGAGCGCAAAACTGCCACAACATGGCTTTCTCCACCCCTTTTTCCTTGGGACCTTCCCTAACCCTAGGCTGATTTACCTGCCTGTGGAAAAGGTTATTATAGAGCCTAGGGTTAGGGTTCCTTAAACCAGGAAGCCCTGAGCTCCAGGCACACTGCAGCTGCAAAAGGCACCCAAAGGAAAGTGCAGACCTGCCACAACATGGCTGTCTCCACCCCTTTTTCCTTGGGACCTTCCCTAACCCTAGGCTGATTTACCTGCCTAGGGTTAGGATTAGGGTTGAGCCTATGGTTAGGGTTTCTCAAACCAGGAAGCCCTGAGCTCCAGGCACACTGCAGCTGCAATAAGCATCCCAAAGAGAGCGCAAAACTGCCAGAACATGGATGTCTCCACCCCTTCTTCCTTGGGACCTTCCCTAACCCTAGCCTGATTTACCTGCCTAGGGTTAGGGTTAGGGTTGAGCCTAGGGTTAGGGTTTTATAAACCAGGAAGCCCTGAGCTCCAGGCACACTGCAGCTGCAAAAGGCACCCCAAGGAAAGTGCAGAACTGCCACAACATGGCTGTCTCCACCCCTTCTTCCTTGGGTCCTTCCCTAACCCTAGGCTGATTTACCTGCCTGTGGAAAAGGTTATTACAGAGCCTAGGGTTAGGGTTCCTTAAACCAGGAAGCCCTGAGCTCCAGGCACACTGCAGCTGCAAAAGGCATCCCAAAGAGTGCGCAAAAATGCCACAACATGGCTGTCTCCACCCCTTGTTCCTTGGGACCTTCCCTAACCCTAGGCTGATTTACCTGCCTATGGAAAAGGTTATTACAGAGCCTAGGGTTAGGGTTTCTTAAACCAGGAAGCCCTGAGCTCCAGGCACACTGCAGCTGCAAAAGGCACCCCAAGGAAAGTGCAGAACTGCCACAACATGGCTGTCTCCACCCCTTTTTCCTTGGGACCTTCCCTAACCCTAGCCTGATTTACTTGCCTATGGAAAAGGTTATTACAGAGCCTAGGGTTAAGGTTTCTTAAACCAGGAAGCCCTGAGCTCCAGGCACACTGCAGCTGCAAAAGGCATCCCAAAGAGAGCGCAAAACTGCCACAACATGGCTGTCTCCACCCCTTTTTCCTTGGGACATTCCCTAACCCTAGGCTGATTTACCTGCCTATGGATTAGGGTTATTGTTGAGGCTAGGGTTAGGGTTTTTTAAACCAGGAAGCCCTGAGCTCCAGGCACACTGCAGCTGCAAAAGGCATCCCAAAGAGTGCGCAAAACTGCCACAACATGGCTGTCTCCACCCCTTTTTCCTTGGGACCTTCCCTAACCCTAGGCTGATTTACCTGCCTATGGAAAAGGTTATTACTGAGCCTAGGGTTAGGGTTTCTTAAACCAGGAAGCCCTGAGCTCCAGGCACACTGCAGCTGCAAAAGGCACCCAAAGGAAAGTGCAGAACTGCCACAACATGGCTGTCTCCACCCCTTTTTCCTTGGGTCCCTCCCTAATTCTAGGCTGATTTACCTGCCTATGGAAAAGGTTATTACTGAACCTAGGGTTAGGGTTTCTCAAACCAGGAAGCCCTGAGCTCCAGGCACACTGCAGCTGCAAAAGGCATCGCAAAGAGAGCGCAAAACTGCCACAACATGGCTGTCTCCACCCCTTTTTCCTTGGGAACTTCCCTAACCCTAGCCTGATTTACTTGCCTATGGAAAAGGTTTTTACAGAGCCTAGGGTTAGGGTTTCTTAAACCAGGAAGCCCTGAGCTCCAGGCCCACTGCAGCTGCAAAAGGCACCCAAAGGAAAGTGCAGAACTGCCACAACATGGCTGTCTCCACCCCTTTTTCCTTGGGACCTTCCTTAACCCTAAGCTGATATACCTGCCTAGGGTTAGGGTTAGGGTTGAGCCTAGGGTTAGGGTTTTTTAAACCAGGAAGCCCTGAGCTCCAGGCACACTGCAGCTGCAAAAAGCATCCCAAAGAGAGCGCAAAACTGCCACAACATGGCTGTCTCCACCCCTTTTTCCTTGGGACCTTCCCTAACCCTAGCCTGATTAACTTGCCTATGGAAAAGGTTATTACAGAGCCTAGGGTTAGGGTTTTTTAAAGCAGGAAGCCCTGAGCTCCAGGCCCACTGCAGCTGCAAAAGTCATCGCAAAGAGAGCGCAAAACTGCCACAACATGGCTGTCTCAAATCCATTTTCCTTGGGACCTTCCCTAACCCTAGGCTGATTTACCTGCCTAGGATTAGGGTTATTGTTGAGGATAGGGTTAGGGTTTTTTAAACCAGGAAGCCCTGAGCTCCAGGCACACTGCAGCGGCACAAGGCATCCCAAAGAGAGCGCAAAACTGCCACAACATGGCTGTCTCCACCCCTTTTTCCTTGGGACCTTCCCTAAACCTAGACTGATTTACCTGGCTAGGGTCAGGGTTATGGTGGAGCCTAGGGTTAGGGTTTTATAAACCAGGAAGCCCTGAGCTCCAGGCACACTGCAGCGGCAAAAGGCATCGCAAAGAGAGCGCAAAACTGCCACAACATGGCTTTCTCCATCCCTTTTTCCTTGGGACCTTCCCTAACCCTAGGCTGATTTACCTGCCTAGGGTTAGGATTAGGGTTGAGCCTATGGTTAGGGTTTCTCAAACCAGGAAGCCCTGAGCTCCAGGCACACTGCAGCTGCAATAAGCATCCCAAAGAGAGCGCAAAACTGCCAGAACATGGATGTCTCCACCCCTTCTTCCTTGGGACCTTCCCTAACCCTAGCCTGATTTACCTGCCTAGGGTTAGGGTTAGGGTTGAGCCTAGGGTTAGGGTTTTATAAACCAGGAAGCCCTGAGCTCCAGGCACACTGCAGCTGCAAAAGGCACCCCAAGGAAAGTGCAGAACTGCCACAACATGGCTGTCTCCACCCCTTCTTCCTTGGGTCCTTCCCTAACCCTAGGCTGATTTACCCGCCTGTGGAAAAGGTTATTACAGAGCCTAGGGTTAGGGTTCCTTAAACCAGGAAGCCCTGAGCTCCAGGCACACTGCAGCTGCAAAAGGCATCCCAAAGAGTGCGCAAAAATGCCACAACATGGCTGTCTCCACCCCTTGTTCCTTGGGACCTTCCCTAACCCTAGCCTGATTTACCTGCCTATGGAAAAGGTTATTACAGAGCCTAGGGTTAGGGTTTCTTAAACCAGGAAGCCCTGAGCTCCAGGCACACTGCAGCTGCAAAAGGCACCCCAAGGAAAGTGCAGAACTGCCACAACATGGCTGTCTCCACCCCTTTTTCCTTGGGACCTTCCCTAACCCTAGCCTGATTTACTTGCCTATGGAAAAGGTTATTACAGAGCCTAGGGTTAGGGTTTCTTAAACCAGGAAGCCCTGAGCTCCAGGCACACTGCAGCTGCAAAAGGCACCCAAAGGAAAGTGCAGAACTGCCACAACATGGCTGTCTCCACCCCTTTTTCCTTGGGACCTTCCCTAACCCTAGGCTGATTTACCTGCCTAGGGTTAGGATTAGGGTTGAGCCTAGGGTTAGGGTTTTATAAACCAGGAAGCCCTGAGCTCCAGGCACACTGCAGCTGCAAAAGGCACCCCAAGGAAAGTGCAGAACTGCCACAACATGGCTGTCTCCACCCCTTTTTCCTTGGGACCTTCCCTAACCCTAGCCTGATTTACTTGCCTATGGAAAAGGTTATTACAGAGCCTAGGGTTAAGGTTTCTTAAACCAGGAAGCCCTGAGCTCCAGGCACACTGCAGCTGCAAAAGGCATCCCACAAAGAGCGCAAAACTGCCACAACATGGCTGTCTCCACCCCTTTTTCCTTGGGACCTTCCCTAACCCTAGCCTGATTAACTTGCCTATGGAAAAGGTTATTACAGAGCCTAGGGTTAGGGTTTTTTAAAGCAGGAAGCCCTGAGCTCCAGGCACACTGCAGCTGCAAAAGGCATCCCAAAGAGAGCGCAAAACTGCCACAACATGGCTGTCTCCACCCCTTTTTCCTTGGGACCTTCCCTAACCCTAGGCTGATTTACCTGCCTAGGATTAGGGTTATTGTTGAGGATAGGGTTAGGGTTTTTTAAACCAGGAAGCCCTGAGCTCCAGGCACACTGCAGCGGCACAAGGCATCCCAAAGAGAGCGCAAAACTGCCACAACATGGCTGTCTCCACCCCTTCTTCCTTGGGACCTTCCCTAACCCTAAGCTGATTTACCTGGCTAGGGTCAGGGTTATGGTGGAGCCTAGGGTTAGGGTTTTATAAACCAGGAAGCCCTGAGCTCCAGGCACACTGCAGCGGCAAAAGGCATCGCAAAGAGAGCGCAAAACTGCCACAACATGGCTTTCTCCATCCCTTTTTCCTTGGGACCTTCCCTAACCCTAGGCTGATTTACCTGCCTAGGGTTAGGATTAGGGTTGAGCCTATGGTTAGGGTTTCTCAAACCAGGAAGCCCTGAGCTCCAGGCACACTGCAGCTGCAATAAGCATCCCAAAGAGAGCGCAAAACTGCCAGAACATGGATGTCTCCACCCCTTCTTCCTTGGGACCTTCCCTAACCCTAGCCTGATTTACCTGCCTAGGGTTAGGGTTAGGGTTGAGCCTAGGGTTAGGGTTTTATAAACCAGGAAGCCCTGAGCTCCAGGCACACTGCAGCTGCAAAAGGCACCCCAAGGAAAGTGCAGAACTGCCACAACATGGCTGTCTCCACCCCTTTTTCCTTGGGACCTTCCCTAACCCTAGCCTGATTTACTTGCCCATGAAAAAGGTTATTACAGAGCCTAGGGTTAGGGTTTTTTAAAGCAGGAAGCCCTGAGCTCCAGGCACACTGCAGCTGCAAAAGGCATCCCAAAGAGAGCGCAAAACTGCCACAACATGGCTGTCTCCACCCCTTTTTCCTTGGGACATTCCCTAACCCTAGGCTGATTTACCTGCCTATGGATTAGGGTTATTGTTGAGGCTAGGGTTAGGGTTTTTTAAACCAGGAAGCCCTGAGCTCCAGGCACACTGCAGCTGCAAAAGGCATCCCAAAGAGAGCGCAAAACTGCCACAACATGGCTGTCTCCACCCCTTTTTCCTTGGGACCTTCCCTAACCCTAGCCTGATTTACCTGCCTATGGAAAAGGTTATTACTGAGCCTAGGGTTAGGGTTTCTTAAACCAGGAAGCCCTGAGCTCCAGGCACACTGCAGCTGCAAAAGGCACCCAAAGGAAAGTGCAGAACTGCCACAACATGGCTGTCTCCACCCCTTTTTCCTTGGGACCTTCCCTAACCCTAGCCTGATTTACTTGCCTATGGAAAAGGTTATTACAGAGCCTAGGGTTAGGGTTCCTTAAACCAGGAAGCCCTGAGCTCCAGGCACACTGCAGCTGCAAAAGGCATCCCAAAGAGAGCGCAAAACTGCCACAACATGGCTGTCTCCACCCCTTTTTCCTTGGGACCTTCCCTAACCCTAGCCTGATTTACTTGCCTATGGAAAAGGTTATTACTGAGCCTAGGGTTAGGGTTTTTTAAACCAGGAAGCCCTGAGCTCCAGGCACACTGCAGCTGCAAAAGGCATCCCAAAGAGAGCGCAAAACTGCCACAACATGGCTGTCTCCACCCCTTTTTCCTTCGGACCTTCCCTAACCCTAGCCTGATTTACTTGCCTATGGAAAAGGTTATTACAGAGCCTAGGGTTAGGGTTTCTTAAACCAGGAAGCCCTGAGCTCCAGGCACACTGCAGCTGCAAAAGGCACCCCAAGGAAAGTGCAGAACTGACACAACATGGCTGTCTCCACCCCTTTTTCCTTGGGTCCCTCCCTAATTCTAGGCTGATTTACCTGCCTATGGAAAAGGTTATTACTGAACCTAGGGTTAGGGTTTCTCAAACCAGGAAGCCCTGAGCTCCAGGCACACTGCAGCTGCAAAAGGCATCGCAAAGAGAGCGCAAAACTGCCACAACATGGCTGTCTCCACCCCTTTTTCCTTGGGACCTTCCCTAACCCTAGCCTGATTTACTTGCCTATGGAAAAGGTTTTTACAGAGCCTAGGGTTAGGGTTTTTTAAACCAGGAAGCCCTGAGCTCCAGGCCCACTGCAGCTGCAAAAGGCACCCAAAGGAAAGTGCAGAACTGCCACAACATGGCTGTCTCCACCCCTTCTTCCTTGGGTCCTTCCCTAACCCTAAGCTGATATACCTGCCTAGGGTTAGGGTTAGGGTTGAGCCTAGGGTTAGGGTTTTTTAAACCAGGAAGCCCTGAGCTCCAGGCACACTGCAGCTGCAAAAAGCATCCCAAAGAGAGCGCAAAACTGCCACAACATGGCTGTCTCCACCCCTTTTTCCTTGGGACCTTCCCTAACCCTAGCCTGATTAACTTGCCTATGGAAAAGGTTATTACAGAGCCTAGGGTTAGGGTTTTTTAAACCAGGAAGCCCTGAGCTCCAGGCACACTGCAGCGGCACAAGGCATCCCAAAGAGAGCGCAAAACTGCCACAACATGGCTGTCTCCACCCCTTTTTCCTTGGGACCTTCCCTAAACCTAGACTGATTTACCTGGCTAGGGTCAGGGTTATGGTGGAGCCTAGGGGTAGGGTTTTATAAACCAGGAAGCTCTGAGCTCCAGGCACACTGCAGCGGCAAAAGGCATCGCAAAGAGAGCGCAAAACTGCCACAACATGGCTTTCTCCATCCCTTTTTCCTTGGGACCTTCCCTAACCCTAGGCTGATTTACCTGCCTGTGGAAAAGGTTATTATAGAGCCTAGGGTTAGGGTTCCTTAAACCAGGAAGCCCTGAGCTCCAGGCACACTGCAGCTGCAAAAGGCATCCCAAAGAGAGCGCAAAACTGCCACAACATGGCTGTCTCCACCCATTTTCCTTGGGACCTTCCCTAACCCTAGCCTGATTTACTTGCCTATGGAAAAGGTTATTACTGAGCCTAGGGTTAGGGTTTTTTAAACCAGGAAGCCCTGAGCTCCAGGCACACTGCAGCTGCAAAAGTCATCCCAAAGAGAGCGCAAAACTGCCACAACATGGCTGTCTCCACCCCTTTTTCCTTCGGACCTTCCCTAACCCTAGCCTGATTTACTTGCCTATGGAAAAGGTTATTACAGAGCCTAGGGTTAGGGTTTCTTAAACCAGGAAGCCCTGAGCTCCAGGCACACTGCAGCTGCAAAAGGCTCCCCAAGGAAAGTGCAGAACTGCCACAACATGGCTGTCTCCACCCCTTTTTCCTTGGGTCCCTCCCTAATTCTAGGCTGATTTACCTGCCTATGGAAAAGGTTATTACTGAACCTAGGGTTAGGGTTTCTCAAACCAGGAAGCCCTGAGCTCCAGGCACACTGCAGCTGCAAAAGGCATCGCAAAGAGAGCGCAAAACTGCCACAACATGGCTGTCTCCACCCCTTTTTCCTTGGGACCTTCCCTAACCCTAGCCTGATTTACTTGCCTATGGAAAAGGTTTTTACAGAGCCTAGGGTTAGGGTTTCTTAAACCAGGAAGCCCTGAGCTCCAGGCCCACTGCAGCTGCAAAAGGCACCCAAAGGAAAGTGCAGAACTGCCACAACATGGCTGTCTCCACCCCTTCTTCCTTGGGTCCTTCCCTAACCCTAGGCTGATTTACTTGCCTGTGGAAAAGGTTATTATAGAGCCTAGGGTTAGGGTTCCTTAAACCAGGAAGCCCTGAGCTCCAGGCACACTGCAGCTGCAAAAGGCATCCCAAGGAAAGTGCAGAACTGCCACAACATGGCTGTCTCCACCCCTTTTTCCTTGGGACCTTCCCTAACCCTAAGCTGATATACCTGCCTAGGGTTAGGGTTAGGGTTGAGCCTAGGGTTAGGGTTTTTTAAACCAGGAAGCCCTGAGCTCCAGGCACACTGCAGCTGCAAAAAGCATCCCAAAGAGAGCGCAAAACTGCCACAACATGGCTGTCTCCACCCCTTTTTCCTTGGGACCTTCCCTAACCCTAGCCTGATTAACTTGCCTATGGAAAAGGTTATTACAGAGCCTAGGGTTAGGGTTTTTTAAAGCAGGAAGCCCTGAGCTCCAGGCACACTGCAGCGGCACAAGGCATCCCAAAGAGAGCGCAAAACTGCCACAACATGGCTGTCTCCACCCCTTTTTCCTTGGGACCTTCCCTAAACCTAGACTGATTTACCTGGCTAGGGTCAGGGTTATGGTGGAGCCTAGGGTTAGGGTTTTATAAACCAGGAAGCCCTGAGCTCCAGGCACACTGCAGCGGCAAAAGGCATCGCAAAGAGAGCGCAAAACTGCCACAACATGGCTTTCTCCATCCCTTTTTCCTTGGGACCTTCCCTAACCGTAGGCTGATTTACCTGCCTGTGGAAAAGGTTATTACTGAGCCTAGGGTTAGGGTTTTTTAAACCAGGAAGCCCTGAGCTCCAGGCACACTGCAGCTGCAAAAAGCATCCCAAAGAGAGCGCAAAACTGCCACAACATGGCTGTCTCCACCCCTTTTTCCTTGGGACATTCCCTAACCCTAGGCTGATTTACGTGCCTAGGGTTAGGGTTAGGGTTGAGCCTAGGGTTAGGGTTTTTTAAACCAGGAAGCCCTGAGCTCCAGGCACACTGCAGCTGCAAAAAGCATCCCAAAGAGAGCGCAAAACTGCCACAACATGGCTGTCTCCACCCCTTTTTCCTTGGGACCTTCCCTAACCCTAGCCTGATTAACTTGCCTATGGAAAAGGTTATTACAGAGCCTAGGGTTAGGGTTTTTTAAAGCAGGAAGCCCTGAGCTCCAGGCACACTGCAGCTGCAAAAGTCATCGCAAAGAGAGCGCAAAACTGCCACAACATGGCTGTCTCCAGTCCATTTTCCTTGGGACCTTCCCTAACCCTAGGCTGATTTACCTGCCTATGGAAAAGGTTATTATAGAGCCTAGGGTTAGGGTTCCTTAAACCAGGAAGCCCTGAGCTCCAGGCACACTGCAGCTGCAAAAGGCATCCCAAAGAGAGCGCAAAACTGCCACAACATGGCTGTCTCCACCCCTTTTTCCTTGGGACCTTCCCTAACCCTAGCCTGATTTACTTGCCTATGGAAAAGGTTATTACTGAGCCTAGGGTTAGGGTTTTTTAAACCAGGAAGCCCTGAGCTCCAGGCACACTGCAGCTGCAAAAGGCATCCCAAAGAGAGCGCAAAACTGCCACAACATGGCTGTCTCCACCCCTTTTTCCTTGGGACCTTCCCTAACCCTAGCCTGATTTACTTGCCTATGGAAAAGGTTATTACAGAGCCTAGGGTTAGGGTTTCTTAAACCAGGAAGCCCTGAGCTCCAGGCACAGTGCAGCTGCAAAAGGCACCCCAAGGAAAGTGCAGAACTGCCACAACATGGCTGTCTCCACCCCTTTTTCCTTGGGTCCCTCCCTAATTCTAGGCTGATTTACCTGCCTATGGAAAAGGTTATTACTGAACCTAGGGTTAGGGTTTCTCAAACCAGGAAGCCCTGAGCTCCAGGCACACTGCAGCTGCAAAAGGCATCGCAAAGAGAGCGCAAAACTGCCACAACATGGCTGTCTCCACCCCTTTTTCCTTGGGACCTTCCCTAACCCTAGCCTGATTTACTTGCCTATGGAAAAGGTTTTTACAGAGCCTAGGGTTAGGGTTTCTTAAACCAGGAAGCCCTGAGCTCCAGGCCCACTGCAGCTGCAAAAGGCACCCAAAGGAAAGTGCAGAACTGCCACAACATGGCTGTCTCCACCCCTTCTTCCTTGGGTCCTTCCCTAACCCTAGGCTGATTTACCTGCCTGTGGAAAAGGTTATTATAGAGCCTAGGGTTAGGGTTCCTTAAACCAGGAAGCCCTGAGCTCCAGGCACACTGCAGCTGCAAAAGGCAACCCAAGGAAAGTGCAGAACTGCCACAACATGGCTGTCTCCACCCCTTTTTCCTTGGGACCTTCCCTAACCCTAAGCTGATATACCTGCCTAGGGTTAGGGTTAGGGTTGAGCCTAGGGTTAGGGTTTTTTAAACCAGGAAGCCCTGAGCTCCAGGCACACTGCAGCTGCAAAAAGCATCCCAAAGAGAGCGCAAAACTGCCACAACATGGCTGTCTCCACCCCTTTTTCCTTGGGACCTTCCCTAACCCTAGCCTGATTAACTTGCCTATGGAAAAGGTTATTACAGAGCCTAGGGTTAGGGTTTTTTAAAGCAGGAAGCCCTGAGCTCCAGGCACACTGCAGCTGCAAAAGTCATCGCAAAGAGAGCGCAAAACTGCCACAACATGGCTGTCTCCAGTCCATTTTCCTTGGGACCTTCCCTAACCCTAGGCTGATTTACCTGCCTAGGATTAGGGTTATTGTTGAGGATAGGGTTAGGGTTTTTTAAACCAGGAAGCCCTGAGCTCCAGGCACACTGCAGCGGCACAAGGCATCCCAAAGAGAGCGCAAAACTGCCACAACATGGCTGTCTCCACCCCTTTTTCCTTGGGCCCTTCCCTAAACCTAGACTGATTTACCTGGCTAGGGTCAGGGTTATGGTGGAGCCTAGGGTTAGGGTTTTATAAACCAGGAAGCCCTGAGCTCCAGGCACACTGCAGCGGCAAAAGGCATCGCAAAGAGAGCGCAAAACTGCCACAACATGGCTTTCTCCATCCCTTTTTCCTTGGGACCTTCCATAACCCTAGGCTGATTTACCTGCCTGTGGAAAAGGTTATTATAGAGCCTAGGGTTAGGGTTCCTTAAACCAGGAAGCCCTGAGCTCCAGGCACACTGCAGCTGCAAAAGGCATCCCAAAGAGAGCGCAAAACTGCCACAACATGGCTGTCTCCACCCCTTTTTCCTTGGGACATTCCCTAACCCTAGCCTGATTTACCTGCCTAGGGTTAGGGTTAGGGTTGAGCCTAGGGTTAGGGTTTTTTAAACCAGGAAGCCCTGAGCTCCAGGCACACTGCAGCTGCAATAAGCATCCCAAAGAGAGCGCAAAACTGCCACAACATGGCTGTCTCCACCCCTTGTTCCTTGGGACCTTCCCTAACCCTAGCCTGATTAACTTGCCTATGGAAAAGGTTATTACAGAGCCTAGGGTTAGGGTTTCTTAAACCAGGAAGCCCTGAGCTCCAGGCACACTGCAGCTGCAAAAGGCATCCCAAGGAAAGTGCAGAACTGCCACAACATGGCTGTCTCCACCCCTTTTTCCTTGGGACCTTCCCTAGCCCTATGCTGATATACCTGCCTAGGGTTAGGGTTAGGGTTGAGCCTAGGGTTAGGGTTTTTTAAACCAGGAAGCCCTGAGCTCCAGGCACACTGCAGCTGCAAAAAGCATCCCAAAGAGAGCGCAAAACTGCCACAACATGGCTGTCTCCACCCCTTTTTCCTTGGGACCTTCCCTAACCCTAGCCTGATTAACTTGCCTATGGAAAAGGTTATTACAGAGCCTAGGGTTAGGGTTTTTTAAAGCAGGAAGCCCTGAGCTCCAGGCACACTGCAGCTGCAAAAGTCATCGCAAAGAGAGCGCAAAACTGCCACAACATGGCTGTCTCCAGTCCATTTTCCTTGGGACCTTCCCTAACCCTAGGCTGATTTACCTGCCTAGGATTAGGGTTATTGTTTAGGCTAGGGTTAGGGTTTTTTAAACCAGGAAGCCCTGAGCTCCAGGCACACTGCAGCTGCAAAAGGCATCCCAAAGAGTGCGCAAAACTGCCACAACATGGCTGTCTCCACCCCTTTTTCCTTGGGACATTCCCTAACCCTAGGCTGATTTACCTGCCTATGGATTAGGGTTATTGTTTAGGCTAGGGTTAGGGTTTTTTAAACCAGGAAGCCCTGAGCTCCAGGCACACTGCAGCTGCAAAAGGCATCCCAAAGAGTGCGCAAAACTGCCACAACATGGCTGTCTCCACCCCTTTTTCCTTGGGACCTTCCCTAACCCTAGGCTGATTTACCTGGCTATGGAAAAGTTTATTACTGAGCCTAGGGTTAGGGTTTCTTAAACCAGGAAGCCCTGAGCTCCAGGCACACTGCAGCTGCAAAAGGCACCCAAAGGAAAGTGCAGAACTGCCACAACATGGCTGTCTCCACCCCTTGTTCCTTGGGACCTTCCCTAACCCTAGCCTGATTTACTTGCCTATGGAAAAGGTTATTACTGAGCCTAGGGTTAGGGTTTTTTAAACCAGGAAGCCCTGAGCTCCAGGCACACTGCAGCTGCAAAAGGCATCCCAAAGAGAGCGCAAAACTGCCACAACATGGCTGTCTCCACCCCTTTTTCCTTCGGACCTTCCCTAACCCTAGCCTGATTTACTTGCCTATGGAAAAGGTTTTTACAGAGCGTAGGGTTAGGGTTTCTTAAACCAGGAAGCCCTGAGCTCCAGGCCCACTGCAGCTGCAAAAGGCACCCAAAGGAAAGTGCAGAACTGCCACAACATGGCTGTCTCCACCCCTCCTTCCTTGGGTCCTTCCCTAACCCTAGGCTGATTTACCTGCCTGTGGAAAAGGTTATTATAGAGCCTAGGGTTAGGGTTCCTTAAACCAGGAAGCCCTGAGCTCCAGGCACACTGCAGCTGCAAAAGGCATCGCAAAGAGAGCGCAAAACTGCCACAACATGGCTGTCTCCACCCCTTTTTCCTTGGGACCTTCCCTAACCCTAGCCTGATTTACCTGCCTAGGGTTAGGGTTAGGGTTGAGCCTAGGGTTAGGGTTTTTTAAACCAGGAAGCCCTGAGCTCCAGGCACACTGCAGCTGCAATAAGCATCCCAAAGAGAGCGCAAAACTGCCACAACATGGCTGTCTCCACCCCTTGTTCCTTGGGACCTTCCCTAATTCTGGGCTGATTTACCTGCCTATGGAAAAGGTTATTACAGAGCCTAGGGTTAGGGTTTCTTAAACCAGGAAGCCCTGAGCTCCAGGCACACTGCAGCTGCAAAAGGCATCCCAAGGAAAGTGCAGAACTGCCACAACATGGCTGTCTCCACCCCTTTTTCCTTGGGACCTTCCCTAACCCTAGGCTGATATACCTGCCTAGGGTTAGGGTTAGGGTTGAGCCTAGGGTTAGGGTTTTTTAAACCAGGAAGCCCTGAGCTCCAGGCACACTGCAGCTGCAAAAAGCATCCCAAAGAGAGCGCAAAACTGCCACAACATGGCTGTCTCCACCCCTTTTTCCTTGGGACCTTCCCTAACGCTCGCCTGATATACTTGCCTATGGAAAAGGTTATTACAGAGCCTAGGGTTAGGGTTTTTTAAAGCAGGAAGCCCTGAGCTCCAGGCACACTGCAGCTGCAAAAGTCATCGCTAAGAGAGCGCAAAACTGCCACAACATGGCTGTCTCCACCCCTTTTTCCTTGGGACCTTCCCTAACCCTAGGCTGATATACCTGCCTAGGGTTAGGGTTAGGGTTGAGCCTATGGTTAGGGTTTCTCAAACCAGGAAGCCCTGAGCTCCAGGCACACTGCAGCTGCAAAAGGCATCCCAAAGAGAGCGCAAAACTGCCACAACATGGCTGTCTCCACCCCTTTTTCCTTGGGACATTCCCTAACCCTAGGCTGATTTACGTGCCTAGGGTTAGGGTTAGGGTTGAGCCTAGGGTTAGGGTTTTTTAAACCAGGAAGCCCTGAGCTCCAGGCACACTGCAGCTGCAAAAAGCATCCCAAAGAGAGCGCAAAACTGCCACAACATGGCTGTCTCCACCCCTTTTTCCTTGGGACCTTCCCTAACCCTAGCCTGATTAACTTGCCTATGGAAAAGGTTATTACAGAGCCTAGGGTTAGGGTTTTTTAAAGCAGGAAGCCCTGAGCTCCAGGCACACTGCAGCTGCAAAAGTCATCGCTAAGAGAGCGCAAAACTGCCACAACATGGCTGTCTCCAGTCCATTTTCCTTGGGACCTTCCCTAACCCTAGGCTGATTTACCTGCCTAGGATTAGGGTTATTGTTGAGGATAGGGTTAGGGTTTTTTAAACCAGGAAGCCCTGAGCTCCAGGCACACTGCAGCTGCACAAGGCATCCCAAAGAGAGCGCAAAACTGCCACAACATGGCTGTCTCCACCCCTTTTTCCTTGGGACCTTCCCTAAACCTAGACTGATTTACCTGGCTAGGGTCAGGGTTATGGTGGAGCCTAGGGTTAGGGTTTTATAAACCAGGAAGCCCTGAGCTCCAGGCACACTGCAGCGGCAAGAGGCATCGCAAAGAGAGCGCAAAACTGCCACAACATGGCTTTCTCCATCCCTTTTTCCTTGGGACCTTCACTAACCCTAGGCTGATTTACCTGCCTGTGGAAAAGGTTATTATAGAGCCTAGGGTTAGGGTTCCTTAAACCAGGAAGCCCTGAGCTCCAGGCACACTGCAGCTGCAAAAGGCATCCCAAAGAGAGCGCAAAACTGCAACAACATGACTGTCTCCACCCCTTTTTCCTTGGGACCTTCCCTAACCCTAGCCTGATTTACTTGCCTATGGAAAAGGTTATTACAGACCCTAGGGTTAGGGTTTCTTAAACCAGGAAGCCCTGAGCTCCAGGCACACTGCAGCTGCAATAAGCATCCCAAAGAGAGCGCAAAACTGCCACAACATGGCTGTCTCCACCCCTTGTTCCTTGGGACCTTCCCTAATTCTGGGCTGATTTACCTGCCTATGGAAAAGGTTATTACAGAGCCTAGGGTTAGGGTTTCTTAAACCAGGAAGCCCTGAGCTCCAGGCACACTGCAGCTGCAAAAGGCATCCCAAGGAAAGTGCAGAACTGCCACAACATGGCTGTCTCCACCCCTTTTTCCTTGGGACCTTCCCTAACCCTAGGCTGATATACCTGCCTAGGGTTAGGGTTAGGGTTGAGCCTAGGGTTAGGGTTTTTTAAACCAGGAAGCCCTGAGCTCCAGGCACACTGCAGCTGCAAAAAGCATCCCAAAGAGAGCGCAAAACTGCCACAACATGGCTGTCTCCACCCCTTTTTCCTTGGGACCTTCCCTAACGCTCGCCTGATATACTTGCCTATGGAAAAGGTTATTACAGAGCCTAGGGTTAGGGTTTTTTAAAGCAGGAAGCCCTGAGCTCCAGGCACACTGCAGCTGCAAAAGTCATCGCTAAGAGAGCGCAAAACTGCCACAACATGGCTGTCTCCACCCCTTTTTCCTTGGGACCTTCCCTAACCCTAGGCTGATATACCTGCCTAGGGTTAGGGTTAGGGTTGAGCCTATGGTTAGGGTTTCTCAAACCAGGAAGCCCTGAGCTCCAGGCACACTGCAGCTGCAAAAGGCATCCCAAAGAGAGCGCAAAACTGCCACAACATGGCTGTCTCCACCCCTTTTTCCTTGGGACATTCCCTAACCCTAGGCTGATTTACGTGCCTAGGGTTAGGGTTAGGGTTGAGCCTAGGGTTAGGGTTTTTTAAACCAGGAAGCCCTGAGCTCCAGGCACACTGCAGCTGCAAAAAGCATCCCAAAGAGAGCGCAAAACTGCCACAACATGGCTGTCTCCACCCCTTTTTCCTTGGGACCTTCCCTAACCCTAGCCTGATTAACTTGCCTATGGAAAAGGTTATTACAGAGCCTAGGGTTAGGGTTTTTTAAAGCAGGAAGCCCTGAGCTCCAGGCACACTGCAGCTGCAAAAGTCATCGCTAAGAGAGCGCAAAACTGCCACAACATGGCTGTCTCCAGTCCATTTTCCTTGGGACCTTCCCTAACCCTAGGCTGATTTACCTGCCTAGGATTAGGGTTATTGTTGAGGATAGGGTTAGGGTTTTTTAAACCAGGAAGCCCTGAGCTCCAGGCACACTGCAGCTGCACAAGGCATCCCAAAGAGAGCGCAAAACTGCCACAACATGGCTGTCTCCACCCCTTTTTCCTTGGGACCTTCCCTAAACCTAGACTGATTTACCTGGCTAGGGTCAGGGTTATGGTGGAGCCTAGGGTTAGGGTTTTATAAACCAGGAAGCCCTGAGCTCCAGGCACACTGCAGCGGCAAGAGGCATCGCAAAGAGAGCGCAAAACTGCCACAACATGGCTTTCTCCATCCCTTTTTCCTTGGGACCTTCACTAACCCTAGGCTGATTTACCTGCCTGTGGAAAAGGTTATTATAGAGCCTAGGGTTAGGGTTCCTTAAACCAGGAAGCCCTGAGCTCCAGGCACACTGCAGCTGCAAAAGGCATCCCAAAGAGAGCGCAAAACTGCAACAACATGACTGTCTCCACCCCTTTTTCCTTGGGACCTTCCCTAACCCTAGCCTGATTTACTTGCCTATGGAAAAGGTTATTACAGACCCTAGGGTTAGGGTTTCTTAAACCAGGAAGCCCTGAGCTCCAGGCACACTGCAGCTGCAAAAGGCACCCAAAGGAAAGTGCAGAACTGCCACGACATGGCTGTCTCCACCCCTTTTTCCTTGGGACCTTCCCTAACCCTAGGCTGATTTACCTGCCTAGGGTTAGGATTAGGGTTGAGCCTAGGGTTAGGGTTTCTCAAACCAGGAAGCCCTGAGCTCCAGGCACACTGCAGCTGCAATAAGCATCCCAAAGAGAGCGCAAAACTGCCACAACATGGATGTCTCCACCCCTTCTTCCTTGGGACCTTCCCTAACCCTAGGCTGATTTACCTGCCTAGGGTTAGGATTAGGGTTGAGCCTAGGGTTAGGGTTTCTCAAACCAGGAAGCCCTGAGCTCCAGGCACACTGCAGCTGCAATAAGCATCCCAAAGAGAGCGCAAAACTGCCACAACATGGATGTCTCCACCCCTTCTTCCTTGGGACCTTCCCTAACCCTAGGCTGATTTACCTGCCTAGGGTTAGGTTAGGGTTGAGCCTAGGGTTAGCGTTTTATAAACCAGGAAGCCCTGAGCTCCAGGCACACTGCAGCTGCAAAAGGCACCCCAAGGAAAGTGCAGAACTGCCACAACATGGCTGTCTCCACCCCTTTTTCCTTGGGACCTTCCCTAACCCTAGCCTGATTTGCCTGCCTAGGGTCAGGGTTATGGTGGAGCCTAGGGTTAGGGTTTCTTAAACCAGGAAGCCCTGAGCTCCAGGCACACTGCAGCTGCAAAAGGCACCCAAAGGAAAGTGGAGAACTGCCACAACATGGCTGTCTCCACCCCTTCTTCCTTGGGTCCTTCCCTAACCCTAGGCTGATTTACCTGCCTGTGGAAAAGGTTATTATAGAGCCTAGGGTTAGGGTTCCTTAAACCAGGAAGCCTTGAGCTCCTGGCACACTGCAGCTGCAAAAGGCATCGCAAAGAGAGCGCAAAACTGCCACAACATGGCTGTCTCCACCCCTTTTTCCTTGGGACCTTCCCTAATTCTGGGCTGATTTACCTGCCTATGGAAAAGGTTATTACTGAACCTAGGGTTAGGGTTTCTCAAACCAGGAAGCCCTGAGCTCCAGGCACACTGCAGCTGCAAAAGGCATCCCAAAGAGAGCGCAAAACTGCCACAACATGGCTGTCTCCACCCCTTTTTCCTTGGGACCTTCCCTAATCCTAGCCTGATTTACTTGCCTATGGAAAAGGTTATTACAGAGCCTAGGGTTAGGGTTTCTTAAACCAGGAAGCCCTGAGCTCCAGGCACACTGCAGCTGCAAAAGGCACCCAAAGGAAAGTGCAGAACTGCCACAACATGGCTGTCTCCACCCCTTTTTCCTTGGGACCTTCCCTAACCCTAGGCTGATTTACCTGCCTAGGGTTAGGATTAGGGTTGAGCCTATGGTTAGGGTTTCTCACACCAGGAAGCCCTGAGCTCCAGGCACACTGCAGCTGCAATAAGCATCCCAAAGAGAGCGCAAAACAGCCAGAACATGGATGTCTCCACCCCTTCTTCCTTGGGACCTTCCCTAACCCTAGCCTGATTTACCTGCCTAGGGTTAGGGTTAGGGTTGAGCCAAGGGTTAGCGTTTTATAAACCAGGAAGCCCTGAGCTCCAGGCACACTGCAGCTGCAAAAGGCACCCCAAGGAAAGTGCAGAACTGCCACAACATGGCTGTCTCCACCCCTTTTTCCTTGGGACCTTCCCTAACCCTAGCCTGATTTACTTGCCTATGGAAAAGGTTATTACAGAGCCTAGGGTTAAGGTTTCTTAAACCAGGAAGCCCTGAGCTCCAGGCACACTGCAGCTGCAAAAGGCATCGCAAAGAGAGCGCAAAACTGCCACAACATGGCTGTCTCCACCCCTTTTTCCTTGGGACCTTCCCTAACCCTAGCCTGATTTACCTGCCTATGGAAAAGGTTATTACAGAGCCTAGGGTTAGGGTTTTTTAAAGCAGGAAGCCCTGAGCTCCAGGCACACTGCAGCTGCAAAAGGCATCCCAAAGAGAGCGCAAAACTGCCACAACATGGCTGTCTCCACCCCTTTTTCCTTGGGACCTTCCCTAACCCTAGCCTGATTTGCCTGCCTAGGGTCAGGGTTATGGTGGAGCCTAGGGTTAGGGTTTTATAAACCAGGAAGCCCTGAGCTCCAGGCACACTGCAGCTGCAAAAGGCATCCCAAAGGAAATTGCAGAACTGCCACAACATGGCTGTCTCCACCCCTTTTTCCTTGGGACCTTCCCTAATTCTGGGCTGATTTACCTGCCTATGGAAAAGGTTATTACTGAACCTAGGGTTAGGGTTTCTCAAACCAGGAAGCCCTGAGCTCCAGGCACACTGCAGCTGCAAAAGGCATCCCAAAGAGAGCGCAAAACTGCCACAACATGGCTGTCTCCACCCCTTTTTCCTTGGGACCTTCCTTAATCCTAGCCTGATTTACTTGCCTATGGAAAAGGTTATTACAGAGCCTAGGGTTAGGGTTTCTTAAACCAGGAAGCCCTGAGCTCCAGGCACACTGCAGCTGCAAAAGGCACCCAAAGGAAAGTGCAGAACTGCCACAACATGGCTGTCTCCACCCCTTTTTCCTTGGGACCTTCCCTAACCCTAGGCTGATTTACCTGAAGAGGGTTAGGGTTATTGTTGAGCCTAGGGTTAGGGTTTTTTAAACCAGGAAGCCCTGAGCTCCAGGCACACTGCAGCTGCAAAAGCCACCCAAAGGAAAGTGCAGAACTGCCACAACATGGCTGTCTCCACCCCTTTTTCCTTGGGACATTCCCAAACCCTAGCCTGATTTACCTGCCTAGGGTTAGGGTTAGGGTTGAGTCTAGGGTTAGGGTTTTTTAAACCAGGAAGCCCTGAGCTCCAGGCACACTGCAGCTGCAAAAAGCATCCCAAAGAGAGCGCAAAACTGCCACAACATGGCTGTCTCCACCCCTTTTTCCTTGGGACCTTCCCTAACCCTAGCCTGATTTACTTGCCTATGGAAAAGGTTATTACAGAGCCTAGGGTTAGGGTTTTTTAAAGCAGGAAGCCCTGAGCTCCAGGCACACTGCAGCTGCAAAAGGCACGCAAAGGAAAGTGCAGAACTGCCACAACATGGCTGTCTCCACCCCTTTTTCCTTGGGACCTTCCCTAACCCTAGGCTGATTTCCCTGCCTATGGATTAGGGTTATTGTTGAGGCTAGGGTTAGGGTTTTTTAAACCAGGAAGCCCTGAGCTCCAGGCACACTGCAGCTGCAAAAGGCACCCCAAGGAAAGTGCAGAACTGCCACAACATGGCTGTCTCCACCCCTTTTTCCTTGGGACCTTCCCTAACCCTAGCCTGATTTACTTGCCTATGGAAAAGGTTATTATAGAGCCTAGGGTTAGGGTTTCTTAAACCAGGAAGCCCTGAGCTCCAGGCACACTGCAGCTGCAAAAGGCACGCAAAGGAAAGTGCAGAACTGCCACAACATGGCTGTCTCCACCCCTTTTTCCTTGGGACCTTCCCTAACCCTAGGCTGATTTACCTGCCTAGGGTTAGGATTAGGGTTGAGCCTATGGTTAGGGTTTCTCACACCAGGAAGCCCTGAGCTCCAGGCACACTGCAGCTGCAATAAGCATCCCAAAGAGAGCGCAAAACTGCCACAACATGGATGTCTCCACCCCTTCTTCCTTGGGACCTTCCCTAACCCTAGCCTGATTTACCTGCCTAGGGTTAGGGTTAGGGTTGAGCCTAGGGTTAGCGTTTTATAAACCAGGAAGCCCTGAGCTCCAGGCACACTGCAGCTGCAAAAGGCACCCCAAGGAAAGTGCAGAACTGCCACAACATGGCTGTCTCCACCCCTTTTTCCTTGGGACATTCCCTAACCCTAGGCTGATTTACCTGCCTATGGATTAGGGTTATTGTTGAGGCTAGGGTTAGGGTTTTTTAAACCAGGAAGCCCTGAGCTCCAGGCACACTGCAGCTGCAAAAGGCATCCCAAAGAGTGCGCAAAACTGCCACAACATGGCTGTCTCCCCCCGTTTTTCCTTGGGACCTTCCCTAACCCTAGGCTGATTTACCTGCCTATGGAAAAGGTTATTACTGAGCCTAGGGTTAGGGTTTCTTAAACCAGGTAGCCCTGAGCTCCAGGCACACTGCAGCTGCAATAAGCATCCCAAAGAGAGCGCAAAATTGCCACAACATGGCTGTCTCCACCCCTTTTTCCTTGGGACCTTCCCTAACCCTAGCCTGATTTACCTGCCTAGGGTTAGGGTTAGGGTTGAGTCTAGGGTTAGGGTTTTTTAAACCAGGAAGCCCTGAGCTCCAGGCACACTGCAGCTGCAAAAAGCATCCTAAAGAGAGCGCAAAACTGCCACAACATGGCTGTCTCCACCCCTTTTTCCTTGGGACCTTCCCTAACCCTAGCCAGATTTACTTGCCTATGGAGAAGGTTATTACAGAGCCTAGGGTTAGGGTTTCTTAAACCAGGAAGCCCTGAGCTCCAGGCACACTGCAGCTGCAAAAGGCATCCCAAAGAGAGCGCAAAACTGCCACAACATGGCTGTCTCCACCCCTTTTTCCTTGGGACCTTCCCTAATCCTAGCCTGATTTACTAGCCTATGGAAAAAGTTATTACAGAGCCTAGGGTTAGGGTTTCTTAAACCAGGAAGCCCTGAGCTCCAGGCACACTGCAGCTGCAAAAGGCACCCCAAGGAAAGTGCAGAACTGCCACAACATGGCTGTCTCCACCCCTTTATCCTTGGGACCTTCCCTAACCCTAGGCTGATTTCCCTGCCTATGGATTAGGGTTATTGTTGAGGCTAGGGTTAGGGTTTTTTAAACCAGGAAGCCCTGAGCTCCAGGCACACTGCAGCTGCAAAAGGCATCCCAAAGAGAGCGAAAAACTGCCACAACATGGCTGTCTCCACCCCTTTTTCCTTGGGACCTTCCCTAAACCTAGACTGATTTACCTGGCTAGGGTTAGGGTTATTACAGAGCCTAGGGTTAGGGTTTTATAAACCAGGAAGCCCTGAGCTCCAGGCACACTGCAGCGGCAAAAGGCATCGCAAAGACAGCGCAAAACTGCCACAACATGGCTTTCTCCACCCCTTTTTCCTTGGGACCTTCCCTAACCCTAGGCTGATTTACCTGCCTGTGGAAAAGGTTATTATAGAGCCTAGGGTTAGGGTTGCTTAAACCAGGAAGCCCTGAGCTCCAGGCACACTGCAGCTGCAAAAGGCATCCCAAAGAGAGCGCAAAACTGCCACAACATGGCTGTCTCCACCCCTTGTTCCTTGGGACCTTCCCTAACCCTAGGCTGATTTACCTGCCTATGGAAAAGGTTATTACAGAGCCTAGGGTTAGGGTTTCTTAAACCAGGAAGCCCTGAGCTCCAGGCACACTGCAGCTGCAAAAGGCACCCCAAGGAAAGTGCAGAACTGCCACAACATGGCTGTCTCCACCCCTTTTTCCTTGGGACCTTCCCTAACCCTAGCCTGATTTACTTGCCTATGGAAAAGGTTATTACCGAGCCTAGGGTTAGGGTTTCTTAAACCAGGGAGCCCTCAGCTCCAGGCACACTGCAGCTGCAAAAGGCACCCAAAGGAAAGTGCAGATCTGCCACAACATGGCTGTCTCCACCCCTTTTTCCTTGGGACCTTCCCTAACCCTAGCCTGATTTACCTGCCTAGGGTTAGGGTTAGGGTTGAGCCTATGGTTAGGGTTTCTTAAACCAGGAAGCCCTGAGCTCCAGGCACACTGCAGCTGCAATAAGCATCCCAAAGAGAGCGCAAAACTGCCACAACATGGATGTCTCCACCCCTTCTTCCTTGGGACCTTCCCTAACCCTAGCCTGATTTACCTGCCTAGGGTTAGGGTTAGGGTTGAGCCTAGGGTTAGGGTTTTTTAAACCAGGAAGCCCTGAGCTCCAGGCACACTGCAGCTGCAATAAGCATCCCAAAGAGAGCGCAAAACTGCCACAACATGGCTGTCTCCACCCCTTTTTCCTTGGGACCTTCCCTAACCCTAGCCTGATTTACTTGCCTATGGAGAAGGTTATTACAGAGCCTAGGGTTAGGGTTTCTTAAACCAGGAAGCCCTGAGCTCCAGGCACACTGCAGCTGCAAAAGGCATCCCAAAGAGAGCGCAAAACTGCCACAACATGGCTGTCTCCACCCCTTTTTCCTTGGGACCTTCCCTAATCCTAGCCTGATTTACTTGCCTATGGAAAAGGTTATTACAGAGCCTAGGGTTAGGGTTTCTTAAACCAGGAAGCCCTGAGCTCCAGGCACACTGCAGCTGCAAAAGGCACCCCAAGGAAAGTGCAGAACTGCCACAACATGGCTGTCTCCACCCCTTTATCCTTGGGACCTTCCCTAACCCTAGGCTGATTTCCCTGCCTATGGATTAGGGTTATTGTTGAGGCTAGGGTTAGGGTTTTTTAAACCAGGAAGCCCTGAGCTCCAGGCACACTGCAGCTGCAAAAGGCATCCCAAAGAGAGCGCAAAACTGCCACAACATGGCTGTCTCCACCCCTTCTTCCTTGGGACCTTCCCTAAACCTAGACTGATTTACCTGGCTAGGGTCAGGGTTATTACAGAGCCTAGGGTTAGGGTTTTATAAACCAGGAAGCCCTGAGCTCCAGGCACACTGCAGCGGCAAAAGGCATCGCAAAGACAGCGCAAAACTGCCACAACATGGCTTTCTCCACCCCTTTTTCCTTGGGACCTTCCCTAACCCTAGGCTGATTTACCTGCCTGTGGAAAAGGTTATTATAGAGCCTAGGGTTAGGGTTTCTTAAACCAGGAAGCCCTGAGCTCCAGGCACACTGCAGCTGCAAAAGGCATCCCAAAGAGAG
The DNA here is from genome assembly GCA_039654755.1 of Calcarius lapponicus. Lineage (NCBI taxonomy): Eukaryota > Metazoa > Chordata > Aves > Passeriformes > Fringillidae > Calcarius > Calcarius lapponicus. Next base: position 29,224 of record JBBFKN010000092.1, on the reverse strand, counting down.
CGCAAAACTGCCACAACATGGCTGTCTCCACCCCTTGTTCCTTGGGACCTTCCCTAACCCTAGGCTGATTTACCTGCCTATGGAAAAAGTTATTACAGAGCCTAGGGTTAGGGTTTCTTAAACCAGGAAGCCCTGAGCTCCAGGCACACTGCAGCTGCAAAAGGCACCCCAAGGAAAGTGCAGAACTGCCACAACATGGCTGTCTCCACCCCTTTATCCTTGGGACCTTCCCTAACCCTAGGCTGATTTCCCTGCCTATGGATTAGGGTTATTGTTGAGGCTAGGGTTAGGGTTTTTTAAACCAGGAAGCCCTGAGCTCCAGGCACACTGCAGCTGCAAAAGGCATCCCAAAGAGAGCGAAAAACTGCCACAACATGGCTGTCTCCACCCCTTTTTCCTTGGGACCTTCCCTAAACCTAGACTGATTTACCTGGCTAGGGTTAGGGTTATTACAGAGCCTAGGGTTAGGGTTTTATAAACCAGGAAGCCCTGAGCTCCAGGCACACTGCAGCGGCAAAAGGCATCGCAAAGACAGCGCAAAACTGCCACAACATGGCTTTCTCCACCCCTTTTTCCTTGGGACCTTCCCTAACCCTAGGCTGATTTACCTGCCTGTGGAAAAGGTTATTATAGAGCCTAGGGTTAGGGTTGCTTAAACCAGGAAGCCCTGAGCTCCAGGCACACTGCAGCTGCAAAAGGCATCCCAAAGAGAGCGCAAAACTGCCACAACATGGCTGTCTCCACCCCTTGTTCCTTGGGACCTTCCCTAACCCTAGGCTGATTTACCTGCCTATGGAAAAGGTTATTACAGAGCCTAGGGTTAGGGTTTCTTAAACCAGGAAGCCCTGAGCTCCAGGCACACTGCAGCTGCAAAAGGCACCCCAAGGAAAGTGCAGAACTGCCACAACATGGCTGTCTCCACCCCTTTTTCCTTGGGACCTTCCCTAACCCTAGCCTGATTTACTTGCCTATGGAAAAGGTTATTACCGAGCCTAGGGTTAGGGTTTCTTAAACCAGGGAGCCCTCAGCTCCAGGCACACTGCAGCTGCAAAAGGCACCCAAAGGAAAGTGCAGATCTGCCACAACATGGCTGTCTCCACCCCTTTTTCCTTGGGACCTTCCCTAACCCTAGCCTGATTTACCTGCCTAGGGTTAGGGTTAGGGTTGAGCCTAGGGTTAGGGTTTTTTAAACCAGGAAGCCCTGAGCTCCAGGCACACTGCAGCTGCAAAAAGCATCCCAAAGAGAGCGCAAAACTGCCACAACATGGCTGTCTCCACCCCTTTTTCCTTGGGACCTTCCCTAACCCTAGCCTGATTTACTTGCCTATGGAGAAGGTTATTACAGAGCCTAGGGTTAGGGTTTCTTAAACCAGGAAGCCCTGAGCTCCAGGCACACTGCAGCTGCAAAAGGCATCCCAAAGAGAGCGCAAAACTGCCACAACATGGCTGTCTCCACCCCTTTTTCCTTGGGACCTTCCCTAATCCTAGCCTGATTTACTTGCCTATGGAAAAGGTTATTACAGAGCCTAGGGTTAGGGTTTCTTAAACCAGGAAGCCCTGAGCTCCAGGCACACTGCAGCTGCAAAAGGCACCCCAAGGAAAGTGCAGAACTGCCACAACATGGCTGTCTCCACCCCTTTATCCTTGGGACCTTCCCTAACCCTAGGCTGATTTCCCTGCCTATGGATTAGGGTTATTGTTGAGGCTAGGGTTAGGGTTTTTTAAACCAGGAAGCCCTGAGCTCCAGGCACACTGCAGCTGCAAAAGGCATCCCAAAGAGAGCGCAAAACTGCCACAACATGGCTGTCTCCACCCCTTCTTCCTTGGGACCTTCCCTAAACCTAGACTGATTTACCTGGCTAGGGTCAGGGTTATTACAGAGCCTAGGGTTAGGGTTTTATAAACCAGGAAGCCCTGAGCTCCAGGCACACTGCAGCGGCAAAAGGCATCGCAAAGACAGCGCAAAACTGCCACAACATGGCTTTCTCCACCCCTTTTTCCTTGGGACCTTCCCTAACCCTAGGCTGATTTACCTGCCTGTGGAAAAGGTTATTATAGAGCCTAGGGTTAGGGTTTCTTAAACCAGGAAGCCCTGAGCTCCAGGCACACTGCAGCTGCAAAAGGCATCCCAAAGAGAGCGCAAAACTGCCACAACATGGCTGTCTCCACCCCTTGTTCCTTGGGACCTTCCCTAACCCTAGGCTGATTTACCTGCCTATGGAAAAGGTTTTTACAGAGCCTAGGGTTAGGGTTTCTTAAACCAGGAAGCCCTGAGCTCCAGGCACACTGCAGCTGCAAAAGGCACCCCAAGGAAAGTGCAGAACTGCCACAACATGGCTGTCTCCACCCCTTTTTCCTTGGGACCTTCCCTAACCCTAGCCTGATTTACTTGCCTATGGAAAAGGTTATTACAGAGCCTAGGGTTAGGGTTTCTTAAACCAGGAAGCCCTGAGCTCCAGGCACACTGCAGCTGCAAAAGGCACCCAAAGGAAAGTGCAGATCTGCCACAACATGGCTGTCTCCACCCCTTTTTCCTTGGGACCTTCCGTAACCCTAGCCTGATTTACCTGCCTAGGGTTAGGATTAGGGTTGAGCCTATGGTTAGGGTTTCTCACACCAGGAAGCCCTGAGCTCCAGGCACACTGCAGCTGCAATAAGCATCCCAAAGAGAGCGCAAAACTGCCACAACATGGCTGTCTCCACCCCTTCTTCCTTGGGACCTTCCCTAACCCTAGCCTGATTTACCTGCCTAGGGTTAGGGTTAGGGTTGAGCCTAGGGTTAGCGTTTTATAAACCAGGAAGCCCTGAGCTCCAGGCACACTGCAGCTGCAAAAGGCACCCCAAGGAAAGTGCAGAACTGCCACAACATGGCTGTCTCCACCCCTTTTCCCTTGGGACCTTCCCTAATCCTAGCCTGATTTACTTGCCTATGGAAAAGGTTATTACAGAGCCTAGGGTTAAGGTTTCTTAAACCAGGAAGCCCTGAGCTCCAGGCACACTGCAGCTGCAAAAGGCATCCCAAAGAGAGCGCAAAACTGCCACAACATGGCTGTCTCCACCCCTTTTTCCTTGGGACCTTCCCTAACCCTAGCCTGATTTACTTGCCTATGGAAAAGGTTATTACAGAGCCTAGGGTTAGGGTTTTTTAAAGCAGGAAGCCCTGAGCTCCAGGCACACTGCAGCTGCAAAAGGCATCCCAAAGAGAGCGCAAAACTGCCACAACATGGCTGTCTCCAGTCCATTTTCCTTGGGACCTTCCCTAACCCTAGGCTGATTTACCTGCCTAGGATTAGGGTTATTGTTTAGGCTAGGGTTAGGGTTTTTTAAACCAGGAAGCCCTGAGCTCCAGGCACACTGCAGCTGCAAAAGGCATCCCAAAGAGTGCGCAAAACTGCCACAACATGGCTGTCTCCACCCCTTTTTCCTTGGGACATTCCCTAACCCTAGGCTGATTTACCTGCCTATGGATTAGGGTTATTGTTTAGGCTAGGGTTAGGGTTTTTTAAACCAGGAAGCCCTGAGCTCCAGGCACACTGCAGCTGCAAAAGGCATCCCAAAGAGTGCGCAAAACTGCCACAACATGGCTGTCTCCACCCCTTTTTCCTTGGGACCTTCCCTAACCCTAGGCTGATTTACCTGGCTATGGAAAAGGTTATTACTGAGCCTAGGGTTAGGGTTTCTTAAACCAGGAAGCCCTGAGCTCCAGGCACACTGCAGCTGCAAAAGGCACCCAAAGGAAAGTGCAGAACTGCCACAACATGGCTGTCTCCACCCCTTTTTCCTTGGGACCTTCCCTAACCCTAGCCTGATTTACTTGCCTATGGAAAAGGTTATTACTGAGCCTAGGGTTAGGGTTTTTTAAACCAGGAAGCCCTGAGCTCCAGGCACACTGCAGCTGCAAAAGGCATCCCAAAGAGAGCGCAAAACTGCCACAACATGGCTGTCTCCACCCCTTTTTCCTTGGGACCTTCCCTAACCCTAGCCTGATTTACTTGCCTATGGAAAAGGTTTTTACAGAGCCTAGGGTTAGGGTTTCTTAAACCAGGAAGCCCTGAGCTCCAGGCCCACTGCAGCTGCAAAAGGCATCCCAAAGAGAGCGCAAAACTGCCACAACATGGCTGTCTCCACCCCTCCTTCCTTGGGTCCTTCCCTCACCCTAGGCTGATTTACCTTCCTGTGGAAAAGGTTATTATAGAGCCTAGGGTTAGGGTTCCTTAAACCAGGAAGCCCTGAGCTCCAGGCACACTGCAGCTGCAAAAGGCATCGCAAAGAGAGTGCAAAACTGCCACAACATGGCTGTCTCCACCCCTTTTTCCTTGGGACCTTCCCTAACCCTAGCCTGATTTACCTGCCTAGGGTTAGGGTTAGGGTTGAGCCTAGGGTTAGGGTTTTTTAAACCAGGAAGCCCTGAGCTCCAGGCACACTGCAGCTGCAATAAGCATCCCAAAGAGAGCGCAAAACTGCCACAACATGGCTGTCTCCACCCCTTGTTCCTTGGGACCTTCCCTAATTCTGGGCTGATTTACCTGCCTATGGAAAAGGTTATTACAGAGCCTAGGGTTAGGGTTTCTTAAACCAGGAAGCCCTGAGCTCCAGGCACACTGCAGCTGCAAAAGGCATCCCAAGGAAAGTGCAGAACTGCCACAACATGGCTGTCTCCACCCCTTTTTCCTTGGGACCTTCCCTAACCCTAGGCTGATATACCTGCCTAGGGTTAGGGTTAGGGTTGAGCCTATGGTTAGGGTTTCTCAAACCAGGAAGCCCTGAGCTCCAGGCACACTGCAGCTGCAAAAGGCATCCCAAAGAGAGCGCAAAACTGCCACAACATGGCTGTCTCCACCCCTTTTTCCTTGGGACATTCCCTAACCCTAGGCTGATTTACGTGCCTAGGGTTAGGGTTAGGGTTGAGCCTAGGGTTAGGGTTTTTTAAACCAGGAAGCCCTGAGCTCCAGGCACACTGCAGCTGCAAAAAGCATCCCAAAGAGAGCGCAAAACTGCCACAACATGGCTGTCTCCACCCCTTTTTCCTTGGGACCTTCCCTAACCCTAGCCTGATTAACTTGCCTATGGAAAAGGTTATTACAGAGCCTAGGGTTAGGGTTTTTTAAAGCAGGAAGCCCTGAGCTCCAGGCACACTGCAGCTGCAAAAGTCATCGCTAAGAGAGCGCAAAACTGCCACAACATGGCTGTCTCCAGTCCATTTTCCTTGGGACCTTCCCTAACCCTAGGCTGATTTACCTGCCTAGGATTAGGGTTATTGTTGAGGATAGGGTTAGGGTTTTTTAAACCAGGAAGCCCTGAGCTCCAGGCACACTGCAGCTGCACAAGGCATCCCAAAGAGAGCGCAAAACTGCCACAACATGGCTGTCTCCACCCCTTTTTCCTTGGGACCTTCCCTAAACCTAGACTGATTTACCTGGCTAGGGTCAGGGTTATGGTGGAGCCTAGGGTTAGGGTTTTATAAACCAGGAAGCCCTGAGCTCCAGGCACACTGCAGCGGCAAGAGGCATCGCAAAGAGAGCGCAAAACTGCCACAACATGGCTTTCTCCATCCCTTTTTCCTTGGGACCTTCACTAACCCTAGGCTGATTTACCTGCCTGTGGAAAAGGTTATTATAGAGCCTAGGGTTAGGGTTCCTTAAACCAGGAAGCCCTGAGCTCCAGGCACACTGCAGCTGCAAAAGGCATCCCAAAGAGAGCGCAAAACTGCCACAACATGACTGTCTCCACCCCTTTTTCCTTGGGACCTTCCCTAACCCTAGCCTGATTTACTTGCCTATGGAAAAGGTTATTACAGACCCTAGGGTTAGGGTTTCTTAAACCAGGAAGCCCTGAGCTCCAGGCACACTGCAGCTGCAAAAGGCACCCAAAGGAAAGTGCAGAACTGCCACGACATGGCTGTCTCCACCCCTTTTTCCTTGGGACCTTCCCTAACCCTAGGCTGATTTACCTGCCTAGGGTTAGGATTAGGGTTGAGCCTAGGGTTAGGGTTTCTCAAACCAGGAAGCCCTGAGCTCCAGGCACACTGCAGCTGCAATAAGCATCCCAAAGAGAGCGCAAAACTGCCACAACATGGATGTCTCCACCCCTTCTTCCTTGGGACCTTCCCTAACCCTAGGCTGATTTACCTGCCTAGGGTTAGGATTAGGGTTGAGCCTAGGGTTAGGGTTTCTCAAACCAGGAAGCCCTGAGCTCCAGGCACACTGCAGCTGCAATAAGCATCCCAAAGAGAGCGCAAAACTGCCACAACATGGATGTCTCCACCCCTTCTTCCTTGGGACCTTCCCTAACCCTAGGCTGATTTACCTGCCTAGGGTTAGGTTAGGGTTGAGCCTAGGGTTAGCGTTTTATAAACCAGGAAGCCCTGAGCTCCAGGCACACTGCAGCTGCAAAAGGCACCCCAAGGAAAGTGCAGAACTGCCACAACATGGCTGTCTCCACCCCTTTTTCCTTGGGACCTTCCCTAACCCTAGCCTGATTTACTTGCCTATGGAAAAGGTTATTACAGAGCCTAGGGTTAGGGTTTCTTAAACCAGGAAGCCCTGAGCTCCAGGCACACTGCAGCTGCAAAAGGCACCCAAAGGAAAGTGCAGATCTGCCACAACATGGCTGTCTCCACCCCTTTTTCCTTGGGACCTTCCCTAACCCTAGCCTGATTTACTTGCCTATGGAAAAGGTTATTACAGAGCCTAGGGTTAGGGTTTTTTAAAGCAGGAAGCCCTGAGCTCCAGGCACACTGCAGCTGCAAAAGGCATCCCAAAGAGAGCGCAAAACTGCCACAACATGGCTGTCTCCAGTCCATTTTCCTTGGGACCTTCCCTAACCCTAGGCTGATTTACCTGCCTAGGATTAGGGTTATTGTTTAGGCTAGGGTTAGGGTTTTTTAAACCAGGAAGCCCTGAGCTCCAGGCACACTGCAGCTGCAAAAGGCATCCCAAAGAGTGCGCAAAACTGCCACAACATGGCTGTCTCCACCCCTTTTTCCTTGGGACATTCCCTAACCCTAGGCTGATTTACCTGCCTATGGATTAGGGTTATTGTTTAGGCTAGGGTTAGGGTTTTTTAAACCAGGAAGCCCTGAGCTCCAGGCACACTGCAGCTGCAAAAGGCATCCCAAAGAGTGCGCAAAACTGCCACAACATGGCTGTCTCCACCCCTTTTTCCTTGGGACCTTCCCTAACCCTAGGCTGATTTACCTGGCTATGGAAAAGGTTATTACTGAGCCTAGGGTTAGGGTTTCTTAAACCAGGAAGCCCTGAGCTCCAGGCACACTGCAGCTGCAAAAGGCACCCCAAGGAAAGTGCAGAACTGCCACAACATGGCTGTCTCCACCCCTTTTTACTTGGGACCTTCCCTAACCCTAGCCTGATTTACTTGCCTATGGAAAAGGTTATTACTGAGCCTAGGGTTAGGGTTTTTTAAACCAGGAAGCCCTGAGCTCCAGGCACACTGCAGCTGCAAAAGGCATCCCAAAGAGAGCGCAAAACTGCCACAACATGGCTGTCTCCACCCCTTTTTCCTTGGGACCTTCCCTAACCCTAGCCTGATTTACTTGCCTATGGAAAAGGTTTTTACAGAGCCTAGGGTTAGGGTTTCTTAAACCAGGAAGCCCTGAGCTCCAGGCCCACTGCAGCTGCAAAAGGCACCCAAAGGAAAGTGCAGAACTGCCACAACATGGCTGTCTCCACCCCTCCTTCCTTGGGTCCTTCCCTCACCCTAGGCTGATTTACCTGCCTGTGGAAAAGGTTATTATAGAGCCTAGGGTTAGGGTTCCTTAAACCAGGAAGCCCTGAGCTCCAGGCACACTGCAGCTGCAAAAGGCATCGCAAAGAGAGTGCAAAACTGCCACAACATGGCTGTCTCCACCCCTTTTTCCTTGGGACCTTCCCTAACCCTAGCCTGATTTACCTGCCTAGGGTTAGGGTTAGGGTTGAGCCTAGGGTTAGGGTTTTTTAAACCAGGAAGCCCTGAGCTCCAGGCACACTGCAGCTGCAATAAGCATCCCAAAGAGAGCGCAAAACTGCCACAACATGGCTGTCTCCACCCCTTGTTCCTTGGGACCTTCCCTAATTCTGGGCTGATTTACCTGCCTATGGAAAAGGTTATTACAGAGCCTAGGGTTAGGGTTTCTTAAACCAGGAAGCCCTGAGCTCCAGGCACACTGCAGCTGCAAAAGGCATCCCAAGGAAAGTGCAGAACTGCCACAACATGGCTGTCTCCACCCCTTTTTCCTTGGGACCTTCCCTAACCCTAGGCTGATATACCTGCCTAGGGTTAGGGTTAGGGTTGAGCCTAGGGTTAGGGTTTTTTAAACCAGGAAGCCCTGAGCTCCAGGCACACTGCAGCTGCAAAAAGCATCCCAAAGAGAGCGCAAAACTGCCACAACATGGCTGTCTCCACCCCTTTTTCCTTGGGACCTTCCCTAACGCTAGCCTGATATACTTGCCTATGGAAAAGGTTATTACAGAGCCTAGGGTTAGGGTTTTTTAAAGCAGGAAGCCCTGAGCTCCAGGCACACTGCAGCTGCAAAAGTCATCGCTAAGAGAGCGCAAAACTGCCACAACATGGCTGTCTCCACCCCTTTTTCCTTGGGACCTTCCCTAACCCTAGGCTGATATACCTGCCTAGGGTTAGGGTTAGGGTTGAGCCTATGGTTAGGGTTTCTCAAACCAGGAAGCCCTGAGCTCCAGGCACACTGCAGCTGCAAAAGGCATCCCAAAGAGAGCGCAAAACTGCCACAACATGGCTGTCTCCACCCCTTTTTCCTTGGGACATTCCCTAACCCTAGGCTGATTTACGTGCCTAGGGTTAGGGTTAGGGTTCAGCCTAGGGTTAGGGTTTTTTAAACCAGGAAGCCCTGAGCTCCAGGCACACTGCAGCTGCAAAAAGCATCCCAAAGAGAGCGCAAAACTGCCACAACATGGCTGTCTCCACCCCTTTTTCCTTGGGACCTTCCCTAACCCTAGCCTGATTAACTTGCCTATGGAAAAGGTTATTACAGAGCCTAGGGTTAGGGTTTTTTAAAGCAGGAAGCCCTGAGCTCCAGGCACACTGCAGCTGCAAAAGTCATCGCTAAGAGAGCGCAAAACTGCCACAACATGGCTGTCTCCAGTCCATTTTCCTTGGGACCTTCCCTAACCCTAGGCTGATTTACCTGCCTAGGATTAGGGTTATTGTTGAGGATAGGGTTAGGGTTTTTTAAACCAGGAAGCCCTGAGCTCCAGGCACACTGCAGCTGCACAAGGCATCCCAAAGAGAGCGCAAAACTGCCACAACATGGCTGTCTCCACCCCTTTTTCCTTGGGACCTTCCCTAAACCTAGACTGATTTACCTGGCTAGGGTCAGGGTTATGGTGGAGCCTAGGGTTAGGGTTTTATAAACCAGGAAGCCCTGAGCTCCAGGCACACTGCAGCGGCAAGAGGCATCGCAAAGAGAGCGCAAAACTGCCACAACATGGCTTTCTCCATCCCTTTTTCCTTGGGACCTTCACTAACCCTAGGCTGATTTACCTGCCTGTGGAAAAGGTTATTATAGAGCCTAGGGTTAGGGTTCCTTAAACCAGGAAGCCCTGAGCTCCAGGCACACTGCAGCTGCAAAAGGCATCCCAAAGAGAGCGCAAAACTGCCACAACATGACTGTCTCCACCCCTTTTTCCTTGGGACCTTCCCTAACCCTAGCCTGATTTACTTGCCTATGGAAAAGGTTATTACAGACCCTAGGGTTAGGGTTTCTTAAACCAGGAAGCCCTGAGCTCCAGGCACACTGCAGCTGCAAAAGGCACCCAAAGGAAAGTGCAGAACTGCCACGACATGGCTGTCTCCACCCCTTTTTCCTTGGGACCTTCCCTAACCCTAGGCTGATTTACCTGCCTAGGGTTAGGATTAGGGTTGAGCCTAGGGTTAGGGTTTCTCAAACCAGGAAGCCCTGAGCTCCAGGCACACTGCAGCTGCAATAAGCATCCCAAAGAGAGCGCAAAACTGCCACAACATGGATGTCTCCACCCCTTCTTCCTTGGGACCTTCCCTAACCCTAGGCTGATTTACCTGCCTAGGGTTAGGATTAGGGTTGAGCCTAGGGTTAGGGTTTCTCAAACCAGGAAGCCCTGAGCTCCAGGCACACTGCAGCTGCAATAAGCATCCCAAAGAGAGCGCAAAACTGCCACAACATGGATGTCTCCACCCCTTCTTCCTTGGGACCTTCCCTAACCCTAGGCTGATTTACCTGCCTAGGGTTAGGTTAGGGTTGAGCCTAGGGTTAGCGTTTTATAAACCAGGAAGCCCTGAGCTCCAGGCACACTGCAGCTGCAAAAGGCACCCCAAGGAAAGTGCAGAACTGCCACAACATGGCTGTCTCCACCCCTTTTTCCTTGGGACCTTCCCTAACCCTAGCCTGATTTACTTGCCTATGGAAAAGGTTATTACAGAGCCTAGGGTTAGGGTTTCTTAAACCAGGAAGCCCTGAGCTCCAGGCACACTGCAGCTGCAAAAGGCACCCAAAGGAAAGTGCAGATCTGCCACAACATGGCTGTCTCCACCCCTTTTTCCTTGGGACCTTCCGTAACCCTAGCCTGATTTACCTGCCTAGGGTTAGGATTAGGGTTGAGCCTATGGTTAGGGTTTCTCACACCAGGAAGCCCTGAGCTCCAGGCACACTGCAGCTGCAATAAGCATCCCAAAGAGAGCGCAAAACTGCCACAACATGGCTGTCTCCACCCCTTCTTCCTTGGGACCTTCCCTAACCCTAGCCTGATTTACCTGCCTAGGGTTAGGGTTAGGGTTGAGCCTAGGGTTAGCGTTTTATAAACCAGGAAGCCCTGAGCTCCAGGCACACTGCAGCTGCAAAAGGCACCCCAAGGAAAGTGCAGAACTGCCACAACATGGCTGTCTCCACCCCTTTTCCCTTGGGACCTTCCCTAATCCTAGCCTGATTTACTTGCCTATGGAAAAGGTTATTACAGAGCCTAGGGTTAAGGTTTCTTAAACCAGGAAGCCCTGAGCTCCAGGCACACTGCAGCTGCAAAAGGCATCCCAAAGAGAGCGCAAAACTGCCACAACATGGCTGTCTCCACCCCTTTTTCCTTGGGACCTTCCCTAACCCTAGCCTGATTTACTTGCCTATGGAAAAGGTTATTACAGAGCCTAGGGTTAGGGTTTTTTAAAGCAGGAAGCCCTGAGCTCCAGGCACACTGCAGCTGCAAAAGGCATCCCAAAGAGAGCGCAAAACTGCCACAACATGGCTGTCTCCAGTCCATTTTCCTTGGGACCTTCCCTAACCCTAGGCTGATTTACCTGCCTAGGATTAGGGTTATTGTTTAGGCTAGGGTTAGGGTTTTTTAAACCAGGAAGCCCTGAGCTCCAGGCACACTGCAGCTGCAAAAGGCATCCCAAAGAGTGCGCAAAACTGCCACAACATGGCTGTCTCCACCCCTTTTTCCTTGGGACATTCCCTAACCCTAGGCTGATTTACCTGCCTATGGATTAGGGTTATTGTTTAGGCTAGGGTTAGGGTTTTTTAAACCAGGAAGCCCTGAGCTCCAGGCACACTGCAGCTGCAAAAGGCATCCCAAAGAGTGCGCAAAACTGCCACAACATGGCTGTCTCCACCCCTTTTTCCTTGGGACCTTCCCTAACCCTAGGCTGATTTACCTGGCTATGGAAAAGGTTATTACTGAGCCTAGGGTTAGGGTTTCTTAAACCAGGAAGCCCTGAGCTCCAGGCACACTGCAGCTGCAAAAGGCACCCAAAGGAAAGTGCAGAACTGCCACAACATGGCTGTCTCCACCCCTTTTTCCTTGGGACCTTCCCTAACCCTAGCCTGATTTACTTGCCTATGGAAAAGGTTATTACTGAGCCTAGGGTTAGGGTTTCTTAAACCAGGAAGCCCTGAGCTCCAGGCACACTGCAGCTGCAAAAGGCATCCCAAGGAAAGTGCAGAACTGCCACAACATGGCTGTCTCCACCCCTTTTTCCTTGGGACCTTCCCTAACCCTAGGCTGATATACCTGCCTAGGGTTAGGGTTAGGGTTGAGCCTAGGGTTAGGGTTTTTTAAACCAGGAAGCCCTGAGCTCCAGGCACACTGCAGCTGCAAAAAGCATCCCAAAGAGAGCGCAAAACTGCCACAACATGGCTGTCTCCACCCCTTTTTCCTTGGGACCTTCCCTAACGCTAGCCTGATATACTTGCCTATGGAAAAGGTTATTACAGAGCCTAGGGTTAGGGTTTTTTAAAGCAGGAAGCCCTGAGCTCCAGGCACACTGCAGCTGCAAAAGTCATCGCTAAGAGAGCGCAAAACTGCCACAACATGGCTGTCTCCACCCCTTTTTCCTTGGGACCTTCCCTAACCCTAGGCTGATATACCTGCCTAGGGTTAGGGTTAGGGTTGAGCCTATGGTTAGGGTTTCTCAAACCAGGAAGCCCTGAGCTCCAGGCACACTGCAGCTGCAAAAGGCATCCCAAAGAGAGCGCAAAACTGCCACAACATGGCTGTCTCCACCCCTTTTTCCTTGGGACATTCCCTAACCCTAGGCTGATTTACGTGCCTAGGGTTAGGGTTAGGGTTGAGCCTAGGGTTAGGGTTTTTTAAACCAGGAAGCCCTGAGCTCCAGGCACACTGCAGCTGCAAAAAGCATCCCAAAGAGAGCGCAAAACTGCCACAACATGGCTGTCTCCACCCCTTTTTCCTTGGGACCTTCCCTAACCCTAGCCTGATTAACTTGCCTATGGAAAAGGTTATTACAGAGCCTAGGGTTAGGGTTTTTTAAAGCAGGAAGCCCTGAGCTCCAGGCACACTGCAGCTGCAAAAGTCATCGCTAAGAGAGCGCAAAACTGCCACAACATGGCTGTCTCCAGTCCATTTTCCTTGGGACCTTCCCTAACCCTAGGCTGATTTACCTGCCTAGGATTAGGGTTATTGTTGAGGATAGGGTTAGGGTTTTTTAAACCAGGAAGCCCTGAGCTCCAGGCACACTGCAGCTGCACAAGGCATCCCAAAGAGAGCGCAAAACTGCCACAACATGGCTGTCTCCACCCCTTTTTCCTTGGGACCTTCCCTAACCCTAGCCTGATTTACTTGCCTATGGAAAAGGTTATTACAGACCCTAGGGTTAGGGTTTCTTAAACCAGGAAGCCCTGAGCTCCAGGCACACTGCAGCTGCAAAAGGCACCCAAAGGAAAGTGCAGAACTGCCACGACATGGCTGTCTCCACCCCTTTTTCCTTGGGACCTTCCCTAACCCTAGGCTGATTTACCTGCCTAGGGTTAGGATTAGGGTTGAGCCTAGGGTTAGGGTTTCTCAAACCAGGAAGCCCTGAGCTCCAGGCACACTGCAGCTGCAATAAGCATCCCAAAGAGAGCGCAAAACTGCCACAACATGGATGTCTCCACCCCTTCTTCCTTGGGACCTTCCCTAACCCTAGGCTGATTTACCTGCCTAGGGTTAGGATTAGGGTTGAGCCTAGGGTTAGGGTTTCTCAAACCAGGAAGCCCTGAGCTCCAGGCACACTGCAGCTGCAATAAGCATCCCAAAGAGAGCGCAAAACTGCCACAACATGGATGTCTCCACCCCTTCTTCCTTGGGACCTTCCCTAACCCTAGGCTGATTTACCTGCCTAGGGTTAGGTTAGGGTTGAGCCTAGGGTTAGCGTTTTATAAACCAGGAAGCCCTGAGCTCCAGGCACACTGCAGCTGCAAAAGGCACCCCAAGGAAAGTGCAGAACTGCCACAACATGGCTGTCTCCACCCCTTTTTCCTTGGGACCTTCCCTAACCCTAGCCTGATTTACTTGCCTATGGAAAAGGTTATTACAGAGCCTAGGGTTAGGGTTTCTTAAACCAGGAAGCCCTGAGCTCCAGGCACACTGCAGCTGCAAAAGGCACCCAAAGGAAAGTGCAGATCTGCCACAACATGGCTGTCTCCACCCCTTTTTCCTTGGGACCTTCCGTAACCCTAGCCTGATTTACCTGCCTAGGGTTAGGATTAGGGTTGAGCCTATGGTTAGGGTTTCTCACACCAGGAAGCCCTGAGCTCCAGGCACACTGCAGCTGCAATAAGCATCCCAAAGAGAGCGCAAAACTGCCACAACATGGCTGTCTCCACCCCTTCTTCCTTGGGACCTTCCCTAACCCTAGCCTGATTTACCTGCCTAGGGTTAGGGTTAGGGTTGAGCCTAGGGTTAGCGTTTTATAAACCAGGAAGCCCTGAGCTCCAGGCACACTGCAGCTGCAAAAGGCACCCCAAGGAAAGTGCAGAACTGCCACAACATGGCTGTCTCCACCCCTTTTCCCTTGGGACCTTCCCTAATCCTAGCCTGATTTACTTGCCTATGGAAAAGGTTATTACAGAGCCTAGGGTTAAGGTTTCTTAAACCAGGAAGCCCTGAGCTCCAGGCACACTGCAGCTGCAAAAGGCATCCCAAAGAGAGCGCAAAACTGCCACAACATGGCTGTCTCCACCCCTTTTTCCTTGGGACCTTCCCTAACCCTAGCCTGATTTACTTGCCTATGGAAAAGGTTATTACAGAGCCTAGGGTTAGGGTTTTTTAAAGCAGGAAGCCCTGAGCTCCAGGCACACTGCAGCTGCAAAAGGCATCCCAAAGAGAGCGCAAAACTGCCACAACATGGCTGTCTCCAGTCCATTTTCCTTGGGACCTTCCCTAACCCTAGGCTGATTTACCTGCCTAGGATTAGGGTTATTGTTTAGGCTAGGGTTAGGGTTTTTTAAACCAGGAAGCCCTGAGCTCCAGGCACACTGCAGCTGCAAAAGGCATCCCAAAGAGTGCGCAAAACTGCCACAACATGGCTGTCTCCACCCCTTTTTCCTTGGGACATTCCCTAACCCTAGGCTGATTTACCTGCCTATGGATTAGGGTTATTGTTTAGGCTAGGGTTAGGGTTTTTTAAACCAGGAAGCCCTGAGCTCCAGGCACACTGCAGCTGCAAAAGGCATCCCAAAGAGTGCGCAAAACTGCCACAACATGGCTGTCTCCACCCCTTTTTCCTTGGGACCTTCCCTAACCCTAGGCTGATTTACCTGGCTATGGAAAAGGTTATTACTGAGCCTAGGGTTAGGGTTTCTTAAACCAGGAAGCCCTGAGCTCCAGGCACACTGCAGCTGCAAAAGGCACCCAAAGGAAAGTGCAGAACTGCCACAACATGGCTGTCTCCACCCCTTTTTCCTTGGGACCTTCCCTAACCCTAGCCTGATTTACTTGCCTATGGAAAAGGTTATTACTGAGCCTAGGGTTAGGGTTTCTTAAACCAGGAAGCCCTGAGCTCCAGGCACACTGCAGCTGCAAAAGGCATCCCAAGGAAAGTGCAGAACTGCCACAACATGGCTGTCTCCACCCCTTTTTCCTTGGGACCTTCCCTAACCCTAGGCTGATATACCTGCCTAGGGTTAGGGTTAGGGTTGAGCCTAGGGTTAGGGTTTTTTAAACCAGGAAGCCCTGAGCTCCAGGCACACTGCAGCTGCAAAAAGCATCCCAAAGAGAGCGCAAAACTGCCACAACATGGCTGTCTCCACCCCTTTTTCCTTGGGACCTTCCCTAACGCTAGCCTGATATACTTGCCTATGGAAAAGGTTATTACAGAGCCTAGGGTTAGGGTTTTTTAAAGCAGGAAGCCCTGAGCTCCAGGCACACTGCAGCTGCAAAAGTCATCGCTAAGAGAGCGCAAAACTGCCACAACATGGCTGTCTCCACCCCTTTTTCCTTGGGACCTTCCCTAACCCTAGGCTGATATACCTGCCTAGGGTTAGGGTTAGGGTTGAGCCTATGGTTAGGGTTTCTCAAACCAGGAAGCCCTGAGCTCCAGGCACACTGCAGCTGCAAAAGGCATCCCAAAGAGAGCGCAAAACTGCCACAACATGGCTGTCTCCACCCCTTTTTCCTTGGGACATTCCCTAACCCTAGGCTGATTTACGTGCCTAGGGTTAGGGTTAGGGTTGAGCCTAGGGTTAGGGTTTTTTAAACCAGGAAGCCCTGAGCTCCAGGCACACTGCAGCTGCAAAAAGCATCCCAAAGAGAGCGCAAAACTGCCACAACATGGCTGTCTCCACCCCTTTTTCCTTGGGACCTTCCCTAACCCTAGCCTGATTAACTTGCCTATGGAAAAGGTTATTACAGAGCCTAGGGTTAGGGTTTTTTAAAGCAGGAAGCCCTGAGCTCCAGGCACACTGCAGCTGCAAAAGTCATCGCTAAGAGAGCGCAAAACTGCCACAACATGGCTGTCTCCAGTCCATTTTCCTTGGGACCTTCCCTAACCCTAGGCTGATTTACCTGCCTAGGATTAGGGTTATTGTTGAGGATAGGGTTAGGGTTTTTTAAACCAGGAAGCCCTGAGCTCCAGGCACACTGCAGCTGCACAAGGCATCCCAAAGAGAGCGCAAAACTGCCACAACATGGCTGTCTCCACCCCTTTTTCCTTGGGACCTTCCCTAAACCTAGACTGATTTACCTGGCTAGGGTCAGGGTTATGGTGGAGCCTAGGGTTAGGGTTTTATAAACCAGGAAGCCCTGAGCTCCAGGCACACTGCAGCGGCAAGAGGCATCGCAAAGAGAGCGCAAAACTGCCACAACATGGCTTTCTCCATCCCTTTTTCCTTGGGACCTTCACTAACCCTAGGCTGATTTACCTGCCTGTGGAAAAAGTTATTATAGAGCCTAGGGTTAGGGTTCCTTAAACCAGGAAGCCCTGAGCTCCAGGCACACTGCAGCTGCAAAAGGCATCCCAAAGAGAGCGCAAAACTGCCACAACATGACTGTCTCCACCCCTTTTTCCTTGGGACCTTCCCTAACCCTAGCCTGATTTACTTGCCTATGGAAAAGGTTATTACAGACCCTAGGGTTAGGGTTTCTTAAACCAGGAAGCCCTGAGCTCCAGGCACACTGCAGCTGCAAAAGGCACCCAAAGGAAAGTGCAGAACTGCCACGACATGGCTGTCTCCACCCCTTTTTCCTTGGGACCTTCCCTAACCCTAGGCTGATTTACCTGCCTAGGGTTAGGATTAGGGTTGAGCCTAGGGTTAGGGTTTCTCAAACCAGGAAGCCCTGAGCTCCAGGCACACTGCAGCTGCAATAAGCATCCCAAAGAGAGCGCAAAACTGCCACAACATGGATGTCTCCACCCCTTCTTCCTTGGGACCTTCCCTAACCCTAGGCTGATTTACCTGCCTAGGGTTAGGATTAGGGTTGAGCCTAGGGTTAGGGTTTCTCAAACCAGGAAGCCCTGAGCTCCAGGCACACTGCAGCTGCAATAAGCATCCCAAAGAGAGCGCAAAACTGCCACAACATGGATGTCTCCACCCCTTCTTCCTTGGGACCTTCCCTAACCCTAGGCTGATTTACCTGCCTAGGGTTAGGTTAGGGTTGAGCCTAGGGTTAGCGTTTTATAAACCAGGAAGCCCTGAGCTCCAGGCACACTGCAGCTGCAAAAGGCACCCCAAGGAAAGTGCAGAACTGCCACAACATGGCTGTCTCCACCCCTTTTTCCTTGGGACCTTCCCTAACCCTAGCCTGATTTACTTGCCTATGGAAAAGGTTATTACAGAGCCTAGGGTTAGGGTTTCTTAAACCAGGAAGCCCTGAGCTCCAGGCACACTGCAGCTGCAAAAGGCACCCAAAGGAAAGTGCAGATCTGCCACAACATGGCTGTCTCCACCCCTTTTTCCTTGGGACCTTCCGTAACCCTAGCCTGATTTACCTGCCTAGGGTTAGGATTAGGGTTGAGCCTATGGTTAGGGTTTCTCACACCAGGAAGCCCTGAGCTCCAGGCACACTGCAGCTGCAATAAGCATCCCAAAGAGAGCGCAAAACTGCCACAACATGGCTGTCTCCACCCCTTCTTCCTTGGGACCTTCCCTAACCCTAGCCTGATTTACCTGCCTAGGGTTAGGGTTAGGGTTGAGCCTAGGGTTAGGGTTTTATAAACCAGGAAGCCCTGAGCTCCAGGCACACTGCAGCTGCAAAAGGCACCCCAAGGAAAGTGCAGAACTGCCACAACATGGCTGTCTCCACCCCTTTTCCCTTGGGACCTTCCCTAATCCTAGCCTGATTTACTTGCCTATGGAAAAGGTTATTACAGAGCCTAGGGTTAAGGTTTCTTAAACCAGGAAGCCCTGAGCTCCAGGCACACTGCAGCTGCAAAAGGCATCCCAAAGAGAGCGCAAAACTGCCACAACATGGCTGTCTCCACCCCTTTTTCCTTGGGACCTTCCCTAACCCTAGCCTGATTTACTTGCCTATGGAAAAGGTTATTACAGAGCCTAGGGTTAGGGTTTTTTAAAGCAGGAAGCCCTGAGCTCCAGGCACACTGCAGCTGCAAAAGGCATCCCAAAGAGAGCGCAAAACTGCCACAACATGGCTGTCTCCAGTCCATTTTCCTTGGGACCTTCCCTAACCCTAGGCTGATTTACCTGCCTAGGATTAGGGTTATTGTTTAGGCTAGGGTTAGGGTTTTTTAAACCAGGAAGCCCTGAGCTCCAGGCACACTGCAGCTGCAAAAGGCATCCCAAAGAGTGTGCAAAACTGCCACAACATGGCTGTCTCCACCCCTTTTTCCTTGGGACATTCCCTAACCCTAGGCTGATTTACCTGCCTATGGATTAGGGTTATTGTTTAGGCTAGGGTTAGGGTTTTTTAAACCAGGAAGCCCTGAGCTCCAGGCACACTGCAGCTGCAAAAGGCATCCCAAAGAGTGCGCAAAACTGCCACAACATGGCTGTCTCCACCCCTTTTTCCTTGGGACCTTCCCTAACCCTAGGCTGATTTACCTGGCTATGGAAAAGGTTATTACTGAGCCTAGGGTTAGGGTTTCTTAAACCAGGAAGCCCTGAGCTCCAGGCACACTGCAGCTGCAAAAGGCACCCAAAGGAAAGTGCAGAACTGCCACAACATGGCTGTCTCCACCCCTTTTTCCTTGGGACCTTCCCTAACCCTAGCCTGATTTACTTGCCTATGGAAAAGGTTATTACTGAGCCTAGGGTTAGGGTTTTTTAAACCAGGAAGCCCTGAGCTCCAGGCACACTGCAGCTGCAAAAGGCATCCCAAAGAGAGCGCAAAACTGCCACAACATGGCTGTCTCCACCCCTTTTTCCTTCGGACCTTCCCTAACCCTAGCCTGATTTACTTGCCTATGGAAAAGGTTTTTACAGAGCCTAGGGTTAGGGTTTCTTAAACCAGGAAGCCCTGAGCTCCAGGCCCACTGCAGCTGCAAAAGGCACCCAAAGGAAAGTGCAGAACTGCCACAACATGGCTGTCTCCACCCCTCCTTCCTTGGGTCCTTCCCTAACCCTAGGCTGATTTACCTGCCTGTGGAAAAGGTTATTATAGAGCCTAGGGTTAGGGTTCCTTAAACCAGGAAGCCCTGAGCTCCAGGCACACTGCAGCTGCAAAAGGCATCGCAAAGAGAGTGCAAAACTGCCACAACATGGCTGTCTCCACCCCTTTTTCCTTGGGACCTTCCCTAACCCTAGCCTGATTTACCTGCCTAGGGTTAGGGTTAGGGTTGAGCCTAGGGTTAGGGTTTTTTAAACCAGGAAGCCCTGAGCTCCAGGCACACTGCAGCTGCAATAAGCATCCCAAAGAGAGCGCAAAACTGCCACAACATGGCTGTCTCCACCCCTTGTTCCTTGGGACCTTCCCTAATTCTGGGCTGATTTACCTGCCTATGGAAAAGGTTATTACAGAGCCTAGGGTTAGGGTTTCTTAAACCAGGAAGCCCTGAGCTCCAGGCACACTGCAGCTGCAAAAGGCATCCCAAGGAAAGTGCAGAACTGCCACAACATGGCTGTCTCCACCCCTTTTTCCTTGGGACCTTCCCTAACCCTAGGCTGATATACCTGCCTAGGGTTAGGGTTAGGGTTGAGCCTAGGGTTAGGGTTTTTTAAACCAGGAAGCCCTGAGCTCCAGGCACACTGCAGCTGCAAAAAGCATCCCAAAGAGAGCGCAAAACTGCCACAACATGGCTGTCTCCACCCCTTTTTCCTTGGGACCTTCCCTAACGCTAGCCTGATATACTTGCCTATGGAAAAGGTTATTACAGAGCCTAGGGTTAGGGTTTTTTAAAGCAGGAAGCCCTGAGCTCCAGGCACACTGCAGCTGCAAAAGTCATCGCTAAGAGAGCGCAAAACTGCCACAACATGGCTGTCTCCACCCCTTTTTCCTTGGGACCTTCCCTAACCCTAGGCTGATATACCTGCCTAGGGTTAGGGTTAGGGTTGAGCCTATGGTTAGGGTTTCTCAAACCAGGAAGCCCTGAGCTCCAGGCACACTGCAGCTGCAAAAGGCATCCCAAAGAGAGCGCAAAACTGCCACAACATGGCTGTCTCCACCCCTTTTTCCTTGGGACATTCCCTAACCCTAGGCTGATTTACGTGCCTAGGGTTAGGGTTAGGGTTGAGCCTAGGGTTAGGGTTTTTTAAACCAGGAAGCCCTGAGCTCCAGGCACACTGCAGCTGCAAAAAGCATCCCAAAGAGAGCGCAAAACTGCCACAACATGGCTGTCTCCACCCCTTTTTCCTTGGGACCTTCCCTAACCCTAGCCTGATTAACTTGCCTATGGAAAAGGTTATTACAGAGCCTAGGGTTAGGGTTTTTTAAAGCAGGAAGCCCTGAGCTCCAGGCACACTGCAGCTGCAAAAGTCATCGCTAAGAGAGCGCAAAACTGCCACAACATGGCTGTCTCCAGTCCATTTTCCTTGGGACCTTCCCTAACCCTAGGCTGATTTACCTGCCTAGGATTAGGGTTATTGTTGAGGATAGGGTTAGGGTTTTTTAAACCAGGAAGCCCTGAGCTCCAGGCACACTGCAGCTGCACAAGGCATCCCAAAGAGAGCGCAAAACTGCCACAACATGGCTGTCTCCACCCCTTTTTCCTTGGGACCTTCCCTAAACCTAGACTGATTTACCTGGCTAGGGTCAGGGTTATGGTGGAGCCTAGGGTTAGGGTTTTATAAACCAGGAAGCCCTGAGCTCCAGGCACACTGCAGCGGCAAGAGGCATCGCAAAGAGAGCGCAAAACTGCCACAACATGGCTTTCTCCATCCCTTTTTCCTTGGGACCTTCACTAACCCTAGGCTGATTTACCTGCCTGTGGAAAAGGTTATTATAGAGCCTAGGGTTAGGGTTCCTTAAACCAGGAAGCCCTGAGCTCCAGGCACACTGCAGCTGCAAAAGGCATCCCAAAGAGAGCGCAAAACTGCCACAACATGACTGTCTCCACCCCTTTTTCCTTGGGACCTTCCCTAACCCTAGCCTGATTTACTTGCCTATGGAAAAGGTTATTACAGACCCTAGGGTTAGGGTTTCTTAAACCAGGAAGCCCTGAGCTCCAGGCACACTGCAGCTGCAAAAGGCACCCAAAGGAAAGTGCAGAACTGCCACGACATGGCTGTCTCCACCCCTTTTTCCTTGGGACCTTCCCTAACCCTAGGCTGATTTACCTGCCTAGGGTTAGGATTAGGGTTGAGCCTAGGGTTAGGGTTTCTCAAACCAGGAAGCCCTGAGCTCCAGGCACACTGCAGCTGCAATAAGCATCCCAAAGAGAGCGCAAAACTGCCACAACATGGATGTCTCCACCCCTTCTTCCTTGGGACCTTCCCTAACCCTAGGCTGATTTACCTGCCTAGGGTTAGGATTAGGGTTGAGCCTAGGGTTAGGGTTTCTCAAACCAGGAAGCCCTGAGCTCCAGGCACACTGCAGCTGCAATAAGCATCCCAAAGAGAGCGCAAAACTGCCAGAACATGGATGTCTCCACCCCTTCTTCCTTGGGACCTTCCCTAACCCTAGGCTGATTTACCTGCCTAGGGTTAGGTTAGGGTTGAGCCTAGGGTTAGCGTTTTATAAACCAGGAAGCCCTGAGCTCCAGGCACACTGCAGCTGCAAAAGGCACCCCAAGGAAAGTGCAGAACTGCCACAACATGGCTGTCTCCACCCCTTTTTCCTTGGGACCTTCCCTAACCCTAGCCTGATTTGCCTGCCTAGGGTCAGGGTTATGGTGGAGCCTAGGGTTAGGGTTTCTTAAACCAGGAAGCCCTGAGCTCCAGGCACACTGCAGCTGCAAAAGGCACCCAAAGGAAAGTGGAGAACTGCCACAACATGGCTGTCTCCACCCCTTCTTCCTTGGGTCCTTCCCTAACCCTAGGCTGATTTACCTGCCTTTGGAAAAGGTTATTATAGAGCCTAGGGTTAGGGTTCCTTAAACCAGGAAGCCTTGAGCTCCTGGCACACTGCAGCTGCAAAAGGCATCGCAAAGAGAGCGCAAAACTGCCACAACATGGCTGTCTCCACCCCTTTTTCCTTGGGACCTTCCCTAATTCTGGGCTGATTTACCTGCCTATGGAAAAGGTTATTACTGAACCTAGGGTTAGGGTTTCTCAAACCAGGAAGCCCTGAGCTCCAGGCACACTGCAGCTGCAAAAGGCATCCCAAAGAGAGCGCAAAACTGCCACAACATGGCTGTCTCCACCCCTTTTTCCTTGGGACCTTCCCTAATCCTAGCCTGATTTACTTGCCTATGGAAAAGGTTATTACAGAGCCTAGGGTTAGGGTTTCTTAAACCAGGAAGCCCTGAGCTCCAGGCACACTGCAGCTGCAAAAGGCACCCAAAGGAAAGTGCAGAACTGCCACAACATGGCTGTCTCCACCCCTTTTTCCTTGGGACCTTCCCTAACCCTAGGCTGATTTACCTGCCTAGGGTTAGGATTAGGGTTGAGCCTATGGTTAGGGTTTCTCACACCAGGAAGCCCTGAGCTCCAGGCACACTGCAGCTGCAATAAGCATCCCAAAGAGAGCGCAAAACAGCCAGAACATGGATGTCTCCACCCCTTCTTCCTTGGGACCTTCCCTAACCCTAGCCTGATTTACCTGCCTAGGGTTAGGGTTAGGGTTGAGCCAAGGGTTAGCGTTTTATAAACCAGGAAGCCCTGAGCTCCAGGCACACTGCAGCTGCAAAAGGCACCCCAAGGAAAGTGCAGAACTGACACAACATGGCTGTCTCCACCCCTTTTTCCTTGGGACCTTCCCTAATCCTAGCCTGATTTACTTGCCTATGGAAAAGGTTATTACAGAGCCTAGGGTTAAGGTTTCTTAAACCAGGAAGCCCTGAGCTCCAGGCACACTGCAGCTGCAAAAGGCATCGCAAAGAGAGCGCAAAACTGCCACAACATGGCTGTCTCCACCCCTTTTTCCTTGGGACCTTCCCTAACCCTAGCCTGATTTACTTGCCTATGGAAAAGGTTATTACAGAGCCTAGGGTTAGGGTTTTTTAAAGCAGGAAGCCCTGAGCTCCAGGCACACTGCAGCTGCAAAAGGCATCCCAAAGAGAGCGCAAAACTGCCACAACATGGTTGTCTCCACCCCTTTTTCCTTGGGACCTTCCCTAACCCTAGCCTGATTTGCCTGCCTAGGGTCAGGGTTATGGTGGAGCCTAGGGTTAGGGTTTTATAAACCAGGAAGCCCTGAGCTCCAGGCACACTGCAGCTGCAAAAGGCATCCCAAAGGAAATTGCAGAACTGCCACAACATGGCTGTCTCCACCCCTTTTTCCTTGGGACCTTCCCTAATTCTGGGCTGATTTACCTGCCTATGGAAAAGGTTATTACTGAACCTAGGGTTAGGGTTTCTCAAACCAGGAAGCCCTGAGCTCCAGGCACACTGCAGCTGCAAAAGGCATCCCAAAGAGAGCGCAAAATTGCCACAACATGGCTGTCTCCACCCCTTTTTCCTTGGGACCTTCCTTAATCCTAGCCTGATTTACTTGCCTATGGAAAAGGTTATTACAGAGCCTAGGGTTAGGGTTTCTTAAACCAGGAAGCCCTGAGCTCCAGGCACACTGCAGCTGCAAAAGGCACCCAAAGGAAAGTGCAGAACTGCCACAACATGGCTGTCTCCACCCCTTTTTCCTTGGGACCTTCCCTAACCCTAGGCTGATTTACCTGACGAGGGTTAGGGTTATTGTTGAGCCTAGGGTTAGGGTTTTTTAAACCAGGAAGCCCTGAGCTCCAGGCACACTGCAGCTGCAAAAGCCAACCAAAGGAAAGTGCAGAACTGCCACAACATGGCTGTCTCCACCCCTTTTTCCTTGGGACATTCCCAAACCCTAGCCTGATTTACCTGCCTAGGGTTAGGGTTAGGGTTGAGTCTAGGGTTAGGGTTTTTTAAACCAGGAAGCCCTGAGCTCCAGGCACACTGCAGCTGCAAAAAGCATCCCAAAGAGAGCGCAAAACTGCCACAACATGGCTGTCTCCACCCCTTTTTCCTTGGGACCTTCCCTAACCCTAGCCTGATTTACTTGCCTATGGAAAAGGTTATTACAGAGCCTAGGGTTAGGGTTTCTTAAACCAGGAAGCCCTGAGCTCCAGGCACACTGCAGCTGCAAAAGGCACGCAAAGGAAAGTGCAGAACTGCCACAACATGGCTGTCTCCACCCCTTTTTCCTTGGGACCTTCCCTAACCCTAGGCTGATTTCCCTGCCTATGGATTAGGGTTATTGTTGAGGCTAGGGTTAGGGTTTTTTAAACCAGGAAGCCCTGAGCTCCAGGCACACTGCAGCTGCAAAAGGCACCCCAAGGAAAGTGCAGAACTGCCACAACATGGCTGTCTCCACCCCTTTTTCCTTGGGACCTTCCCTAACCCTAGCCTGATTTACTTGCCTATGGAAAAGGTTATTATAGAGCCTAGGGTTAGGGTTTCTTAAACCAGGAAGCCCTGAGCTCCAGGCACACTGCAGCTGCAAAAGGCACGCAAAGGAAAGTGCAGAACTGCCACAACATGGCTGTCTCCACCCCTTTTTCCTTGGGACCTTCCCTAACCCTAGGCTGATTTACCTGCCTAGGGTTAGGATTAGGGTTGAGCCTATGGTTAGGGTTTCTCACACCAGGAAGCCCTGAGCTCCAGGCACACTGCAGCTGCAATAAGCATCCCAAAGAGAGCGCAAAACTGCCACAACATGGATGTCTCCACCCCTTCTTCCTTGGGACCTTCCCTAACCCTAGCCTGATTTACCTGCCTAGGGTTAGGGTTAGGGTTGAGCCTAGGGTTAGCGTTTTATAAACCAGGAAGCCCTGAGCTCCAGGCACACTGCAGCTGCAAAAGGCACCCCAAGGAAAGTGCAGAACTGCCACAACATGGCTGTCTCCACCCCTTTTTCCTTGGGACATTCCCTAACCCTAGGCTGATTTACCTGCCTATGGATTAGGGTTATTGTTGAGGCTAGGGTTAGGGTTTTTTAAACCAGGAAGCCCTGAGCTCCAGGCACACTGCAGCTGCAAAAGGCATCCCAAAGAGTGCGCAAAACTGCCACAACATGGCTGTCTCCCCCCGTTTTTCCTTGGGACCTTCCCTAACCCTAGGCTGATTTACCTGCCTATGGAAAAGGTTATTACTGAGCCTAGGGTTAGGGTTTCTTAAACCAGGTAGCCCTGAGCTCCAGGCACACTGCAGCTGCAATAAGCATCCCAAAGAGAGCACAAAATTGCCACAACATGGCTGTCTCCACCCCTTTTTCCTTGGGACCTTCCCTAACCCTAGCCTGATTTACCTGCCTAGGGTTAGGGTTAGGGTTGAGTCTAGGGTTAGGGTTTTTTAAACCAGGAAGCCCTGAGCTCCAGGCACACTGCAGCTGCAAAAAGCATCCTAAAGAGAGCGCAAAACTGCCACAACATGGCTGTCTCCACCCCTTTTTCCTTGGGACCTTCCCTAACCCTAGCCAGATTTACTTGCCTATGGAGAAGGTTATTACAGAGCCTAGGGTTAGGGTTTCTTAAACCAGGAAGCCCTGAGCTCCAGGCACACTGCAGCTGCAAAAGGCATCCCAAAGAGAGCGCAAAATTGCCACAACATGGCTGTCTCCACCCCTTTTTCCTTGGGACCTTCCCTAATTCTGGGCTGATTTACCTGCCTATGGAAAAGGTTATTACTGAACCTAGGGTTAGGGTTTCTCAAACCAGGAAGCCCTGAGCTCCAGGCACACTGCAGCTGCAAAAGGCATCCCAAAGAGAGCGCAAAATTGCCACAACATGGCTGTCTCCACCCCTTTTTCCTTGGGACCTTCCTTAATCCTAGCCTGATTTACTTGCCTATGGAAAAGGTTATTACAGAGCCTAGGGTTAGGGTTTCTTAAACCAGGAAGCCCTGAGCTCCAGGCACACTGCAGCTGCAAAAGGCACCCAAAGGAAAGTGCAGAACTGCCACAACATGGCTGTCTCCACCCCTTTTTCCTTGGGACCTTCCCTAACCCTAGGCTGATTTACCTGACGAGGGTTAGGGTTATTGTTGAGCCTAGGGTTAGGGTTTTTTAAACCAGGAAGCCCTGAGCTCCAGGCACACTGCAGCTGCAAAAGCCAACCAAAGGAAAGTGCAGAACTGCCACAACATGGCTGTCTCCACCCCTTTTTCCTTGGGACATTCCCAAACCCTAGCCTGATTTACCTGCCTAGGGTTAGGGTTAGGGTTGAGTCTAGGGTTAGGGTTTTTTAAACCAGGAAGCCCTGAGCTCCAGGCACACTGCAGCTGCAAAAAGCATCCCAAAGAGAGCGCAAAACTGCCACAACATGGCTGTCTCCACCCCTTTTTCCTTGGGACCTTCCCTAACCCTAGCCTGATTTACTTGCCTATGGAAAAGGTTATTACAGAGCCTAGGGTTAGGGTTTCTTAAACCAGGAAGCCCTGAGCTCCAGGCACACTGCAGCTGCAAAAGGCACGCAAAGGAAAGTGCAGAACTGCCACAACATGGCTGTCTCCACCCCTTTTTCCTTGGGACCTTCCCTAACCCTAGGCTGATTTCCCTGCCTATGGATTAGGGTTATTGTTGAGGCTAGGGTTAGGGTTTTTTAAACCAGGAAGCCCTGAGCTCCAGGCACACTGCAGCTGCAAAAGGCACCCCAAGGAAAGTGCAGAACTGCCACAACATGGCTGTCTCCACCCCTTTTTCCTTGGGACCTTCCCTAACCCTAGCCTGATTTACTTGCCTATGGAAAAGGTTATTATAGAGCCTAGGGTTAGGGTTTCTTAAACCAGGAAGCCCTGAGCTCCAGGCACACTGCAGCTGCAAAAGGCACGCAAAGGAAAGTGCAGAACTGCCACAACATGGCTGTCTCCACCCCTTTTTCCTTGGGACCTTCCCTAATCCTAGGCTGATTTACCTGCCTAGGGTTAGGATTAGGGTTGAGCCTATGGTTAGGGTTTCTCACACCAGGAAGCCCTGAGCTCCAGGCACACTGCAGCTGCAATAAGCATCCCAAAGAGAGCGCAAAACTGCCACAACATGGATGTCTCCACCCCTTCTTCCTTGGGACCTTCCCTAACCCTAGCCTGATTTACCTGCCTAGGGTTAGGGTTAGGGTTGAGCCTAGGGTTAGCGTTTTATAAACCAGGAAGCCCTGAGCTCCAGGCACACTGCAGCTGCAAAAGGCACCCCAAGGAAAGTGCAGAACTGCCACAACATGGCTGTCTCCACCCCTTTTTCCTTGGGACATTCCCTAACCCTAGGCTGATTTACCTGCCTATGGATTAGGGTTATTGTTGAGGCTAGGGTTAGGGTTTTTTAAACCAGGAAGCCCTGAGCTCCAGGCACACTGCAGCTGCAAAAGGCATCCCAAAGAGTGCGCAAAACTGCCACAACATGGCTGTCTCCCCCCGTTTTTCCTTGGGACCTTCCCTAACCCTAGGCTGATTTACCTGCCTATGGAAAAGGTTATTACTGAGCCTAGGGTTAGGGTTTCTTAAACCAGGTAGCCCTGAGCTCCAGGCACACTGCAGCTGCAATAAGCATCCCAAAGAGAGCGCAAAATTGCCACAACATGGCTGTCTCCACCCCTTTTTCCTTGGGACCTTCCCTAACCCTAGCCTGATTTACCTGCCTAGGGTTAGGGTTAGGGTTGAGTCTAGGGTTAGGGTTTTTTAAACCAGGAAGCCCTGAGCTCCAGGCACACTGCAGCTGCAAAAAGCATCCTAAAGAGAGCGCAAAACTGCCACAACATGGCTGTCTCCACCCCTTTTTCCTTGGGACCTTCCCTAACCCTAGCCAGATTTACTTGCCTATGGAGAAGGTTATTACAGAGCCTAGGGTTAGGGTTTCTTAAACCAGGAAGCCCTGAGCTCCAGGCACACTGCAGCTGCAAAAGGCATCCCAAAGAGAGCGCAAAACTGCCACAACATGGCTGTCTCCACCCCTTTTTCCTTGGGACCTTCCCTAATCCTAGCCTGATTTACTTGCCTATGGAAAAAGTTATTACAGAGCCTAGGGTTAGGGTTTCTTAAACCAGGAAGCCCTGAGCTCCAGGCACACTGCAGCTGCAAAAGGCACCCCAAGGAAAGTGCAGAACTGCCACAACATGGCTGTCTCCACCCCTTTTTCCTTGGGACCTTCCCTAACCCTAGCCTGATTTACTTGCCTATGGAAAAGGTTATTACCGAGCCTAGGGTTAGGGTTTCTTAAACCAGGAAGCCCTCAGCTCCAGGCACACTGCAGCTGCAAAAGGCACCCAAAGGAAAGTGCAGATCTGCCACAACATGGCTGTCTCCACCCCTTTTTCTTTGGGACCTTCCCTAACCCTAGCCTGATTTACCTGCCTAGGGTTAGGGTTAGGGTTGAGCCTATGGTTAGGGTTTCTTAAACCAGGAAGCCCTGAGCTCCAGGCACACTGCAGCTGCAATAAGCATCCCAAAGAGAGCGCAAAACTGCCACAACATGGATGTCTCCACCCCTTCTTCCTTGGGACCTTCCCTAACCCTAGCCTGATTTACCTGCCTAGGGTTAGGGTTAGGGTTGAGCCTAGGGTTAGGGTTTTTTAAACCAGGAAGCCCTGAGCTCCAGGCACACTGCAGCTGCAAAAAGCATCCCAAAGAGAGCGCAAAACTGCCACAACATGGCTGTCTCCACCCCTTCTTCCTTGGGACCTTCCCTAAACCTAGACTGATTTACCTGGCTAGGGTCAGGGTTATTACAGAGCCTAGGGTTAGGGTTTTATAAACCAGGAAGCCCTGAGCTCCAGGCACACTGCAGCGGCAAAAGGCATCGCAAAGACAGCGCAAAACTGCCACAACATGGCTTTCTCCACCCCTTTTTCCTTGGGACCTTCCCTAACCCTAGGCTGATTTACCTGCCTGTGGAAAAGGTTATTATAGAGCCTAGGGTTAGGGTTTCTTAAACCAGGAAGCCCTGAGCTCCAGGCACACTGCAGCTGCAAAAGGCATCCCAAAGAGAGCGCAAAACTGCCACAACATGGCTGT